>JASDQU011402118.1:45304-68969 GCA_032191745.1 Picea mariana
ATGGACGCATAGACAAGAGATTGCAGATTTGGTACAAGAGAGACTAAGATGAAACGACACTGCCTATGGATCTCCGACATACAGAACACGCTGAGAAGGAACAACGATACTTGTGGAAAATCATGATCCTACACTTATTGTGGATAAATGTATGCATCTACGCGCTTATGCGTATTGATATATTTTATATTTTTTTTTTAAACGTATGATATTCCATTCCATTACTTCGTAGGGAGATAACTATCGTTGGTGTCGTGGTGTAGTTGGTTATCACGTCAGTCTAGCACATGAAGGTCTCCAGTTCCGGCTGGGAGGCACCAAAGTTTGTTTTGAGTTCTATAATGATAATTGGTGCTTGTCTGGAATACCAGATGTGTAGTGCATGAGCTTTCGCTCCCTTCTTGGCGCTTGGTATGGGTGTTGTCGATACTTGGGCTCTTCGCTAGGTATTCGATTGTCGGGCTTGACATGTCATGTGTGCTTGTCCTCGGTTGTATGTTTGGTGTGGTCATTTGGCATTGAAGAACGTTGGTCCCAATATTTTATTAATTTATTTTGTATTCTTATATATATATATATATATTTGTTTATTCATATATAGTTATCTGTTTTAAAAAAAAAAAATTGTGAGCAAAGTTGATATATATATGTGTATATATCCAATGTGTTAAAAGCAAGTGTAAAAATTGATTTATTTGAAGCAATTGTTAAAATTGATTTAACATTTTCCACTTGTCTAACATCATACCATTTCATTTTTAATGTGCGTATTGTTTATATGTATATAGATATGTTTATATATAACCAAAATAATTGTGTGCTTGGATTGCAGGTTAGGTGGGGCTGGAACTGGAGCTTAGCCCAGGTTTATATCTAATTAAGGGTTTCAAGGCCCCTCTGTCAAGGTTTTCAAGGCTGATTTCAATATATATCGCCCCTAAACAATTTATTCAGGGTTTCAATCTAACTTAATAGAAGTTCTTTAAATTTCTAGGTGGGGTTTGTTTAAATTTTCGGGTGGGTAGGTAGGCCCTTGGCTCCAGATTTTAAACCAGGGCTCTGATACCAAGTGTAAGGTCTCTGTCCCCACAAAGCCTTATATAACACAAGCTAAAATAATGAATAAAAACATATTATATCCTGTACAATTTAATCATAACTTAAAATCATTTATTATTCAGCATAAATTAGATTTATTAACAGCATGTAAATAAACTTACGTAACAACCATATAACACCACATATTCATGAAAATACATAAATAAAAATACCTCGGTCTGATGCTAAATTCTCAATCTTTGGTTGTCCTCTCTGTTGCTCTACCCAAAATCTGCCCAAAACTGAATCTTCATCCCTGCCAGCCAAGAACAGAGCCTGTCCAACCCCTAGCTCTAGGATTCCATGAGGATTCCTAGCCCTCGAGCCCAAAACTCCCAGCAACCTAGTGCACCCCTGTAATAGTTCACCCCAACTCTAAACTAGAAAATATCCTCAACAGAAAATACAATCCCTGCTCTCAAATGCTCTCCTTTCCCCAAATTCCCAAAAGTCCCCTTTTTCAAATGCCTCTCCCCCTCATATCCTCCCCATTCACCGCCTCCTCCTTCATTTAATGCCACCCACCTTATCCCTCCATTTACTACCTTATCCTTCCATTCAATACCCTATCCCCTGTCATACGTAAAGTTTTATAATAAATAAATTAAAGTTATTAAGCATTTAATTCTTTACCCAAATCATTAAATGTGTTAAGTGATCAATTAATTAATTAATCAGCATATATTAAACAATAAATAAATCATTAATTAATATTATTATTAGTTAATCATTACTTAACTAATACACATTAGGACAGTTAATTATTTAATTAACTATTCTTGATAACCTTAAGCAACTATTTAACTAGGGTTGTTACACAAACTCAACCACTTAAATCTAAATCTATAGTTGTAGTAATTTCTAAATGAATTTCAGTTAAAATTGATGAAAAATATCCTGGGAGAGTACCAAATATTTATAGTAAAGCGAATGCGAATGGAATCCAACAACAATATAGAAATATAACTAACATACCCCCAAAGCAGGGGAAAGGAAACACTGAAGTGAATTGGGATAGTTACATATTTAAAGACTATAAATTATATTGCATGTGAAAATATGTATGGATTTAAATTTATATAGCTAAATCTCCATTTAAAACATTGTACTCCAAAATTTAATATATTTTTGTAAAATTCATATTTCATAACTAACTAAATTAACTAAATTATGTTGCATGTGAATATTACTCCAAAATTTAATATACATGTTTGTAACACCAAATCACCACTAACATCAAAATCAACCGATCTTTATGAAAGCTAACAAACACCAAAATTAACTCCTTGGCTCGATCCTTATCAATGAGGCTTCACATTGGCTTGAATTTCTAGTAATATTCACATTGATTGAGATTATTGGGACAATACTTAGCTAATGTGATTTCATCATCTACCTTATCAACTAATCCAAATTCAAAGACAAATGTTTTTGGGGGCCTTGTGACCTCCATGACAACACTAATGGATGAATGTCTGGATTGTTGGATTGTTGGGCAGATAGTGTGGTTGAAGAAATTGAAGGTGGAGAGTCTTTGGGTTTTTCTTCAGCCACCTTCTTGTTGCACCTCTAGAATAGCAAACCCATATTGTTCTTCTGAGCTACGAAATCTCTGAATGGGACATTATGAGACAATGGTTTAGCTCAAGTATAAATAAGCTTAAATATCATATTATTGCAAAACCAAAAATAGCGAAAATCCAAAAATTATGAAACATTCAAAAACAAATACCTTGTTCAAATTACAATAGATTTGGTGGATATTGATGTATTCTATTTCACATGGAACTATTTGACCACGTAAAAAAAAATTGAAACACTTACAATAATTGGTCCATTGTAAAAGCAATTCAAAATACTATGCAATTTGACATCTAGAAATGTTTACGTCTCTTGCACCATATTCATTTTTTGAATGAGGAATTTATTTCATAATAGAAGGAAACTTCCACTAAAAAAGGAACTCGCACATATACAATTCAAYAGGTATTTATCACTTGGAGGGAGATATATATTGGTAAAAACAGTTTTGGAAGGTCAAATTGTTCACTGGATGTCACTGGAAGCTCTGCCTCGCTCAGTTTTAAATAAAATTAGATCAATGATGTTCCAGTTTCTTTGGAACAGGGAGTCGGACAAACACCGGTGCACCTCTGTAGCTGGGAGCTCCTTTCTAGGCCAAAAAAGAATGGGGGGTGGGGCTTCCGCAACCTCACTCATTTCAACTTATCTCTGAACGCTATTACTCTGTGGAAGGTCTTAACTCAGAATAGTATTTGGCAGTGGGTCCTTCAGGACAAATATTTACACAACGCCACATTGGTCAACTGGATCAGAAGGCCTTCGCTTATTAGCAACTCTGCTTCGAAGATCTGGTCCAATCTCATTCGCGCTCCCCTTCATCAACCATTGGCTTAGTTGGTTCCCTGGAACAGATCATCTAATAAATATTGGTCGCGACAGGATACTAGGCATTGGGGACACCTCCTTTCTCACTGAAGAACTATTAATCTGACTACAACAAAAACATATCACTACGCTTGCTCAAGCATCGCTTTCGAGGAATCCTTTCACATTTGTTGAGGTGTGGCGAAGCAACACAGATATGGAACTGTCTGGTGAACTTGTAAATGAATGGGAAAATTACACGAAGGCGTTGAGTGGGGCGGGCATTACCCTTCAGGAAAATTCCAGGGACAGTTTGATATGGACCGGTGGCGACACATCTAGAAGGATGACTGTTAAGAATTTCTATAATGCCATAATTACTACTCACGGGTTACCGTGCTGGAGCAGCTGGAGGGTTCAAGTTTGGAAATGGAGACTACAATTAAAAATCGTTCTCTTCTTCTGGATGGCATCAGAAAACAAGATCCTTTCTTGGGACGTCTTCCAGAAAAAAGGTTGGATGGGGTCGGGCTTATGCATCTTATGCAGAGAATTCGAGGAAGATATTAACCATTTGTTTATTCACTGCAAACTCACCAAGATTGTCTAGGGGATATGCTCACATTTCCTTAAATTTACCTGCTCCTGGCACTGCAAGAATCTCAACGAGTGCATGGAATCATGTCTTATTTGCAACGCTGCATCAAAAAACTTCCAATATTACTAAGTTGGTATACCTGGAACGAATGCAACATGCCTTTTTTTTATGGGAAGACCCCCTCGGGTTGGGATGTGGTGTACAGGACCCTAGGCGCACTTACAAATCTTCCCATAATCATAAAATCTCAGGTGTTAAGATTGAGTCTAGTTATCTGTTTGAATGGATACTCACTGGCTTTTTTTTACGGGGCTTCCACTGCAGGGGGATCAATAAAAATGATAGAGGGCCCAATTGTTAGATGGTTATTCAATTGTGGCGAAGGATGAAATACAAAAGTTGAATTAGTGGGAGCGTGGGCATCTCTCTCCATTGCTAAGATCGTGGAAATTCAACATGTACAGATTTTAGGGGACTCTAAAATAGTTATTTAGTGGATGAAACATAAGGGTAATCTACAAGCCATCAATATTGAAGGGTGGAAGTGCAGAATTCAGGAGCTCATGTCATCCTTTCAAGGCATTAGCTTCCAACACATTTTTAGAGAATCCAATGCGGAAGCAGATTTATTATCAAAGCGAGCTCTAACAGCTCCTAGAGGAAGACTTACCTACTTCTATTGGGATGGAGTGATGATGGGCCCCACTCATCATGTTCATATTTTTTTTTTAAATCCTTTCACTATCGTGTCTCTCTTCAGTTTGATCCGAATGTTTTGGGACTAGCTTTCTTTTATCCTTTTGATTTTCTACTAGTCCCAACAGGTTTTCTTCCTTTGTACTCGAGTTTCTTTTCCTTGTCACATAGGATAGTATTGCGGAGTTATTATTGATTCTTTGATCTGGGTTTTGTATTCTCAATAGAACCAGTTTATATTATTTCCTATTGTCGTAGCAATGTAAGAATTATATTACTAATATAATGTGCTAATTTTATTCTGGAAAAAGTCTTTATGGAAAATAAATCAATCAAACTTAAATATGTACTATATAGGAAAAGCACAATGAGAATGTTCGAACCCTCTTCCATATAGTTTGGATATCAAAATATAAATGAAAATTATATTTAACATCAACCTTGAAACCATATTTAACCTCTCTATCTAGATGACAATATAACCTATCAACAAAGAAGTACACAATATTTACTAGATGACAATATAACCTATCAACAAAGAAGTACACAATATTTACTGTAGTTTTTTCTAAATACACATTTCAATTCATGTAATGGGGAATAAATTTTTATCACCTGAGAAAGGTTAATGGGGAATGGCAAATTCCACTTGACTTAATTTTAAACTAAATATATAATAAATTTTAAATCACATTCCATTTAAATAATTTAACTTCTTTAATAAATCACCATGAATCAATTTTTTAGTTTATGAATGCCATGAATACACTAATAAAATTCTGGTATTTGTACATATTAAATAATTTAATTTATTTAATAAATCATCCTGAATTAATTTTTCAATTTATGAATGTCATAAATACACTAGTAAAATTCTGGTATTTGTACATATTAACGTGTGAAGAGCATCGTCTAATACTCCAATATCAAAATACATAAATATCAAAAACATATTAATAAAATTAAATAATAAAAAATATTAACGTGAGAAAAGTGTCGTCGAATACTCCAATATCAAAATAAATAAATATCAAATACATATTAATAAAATTAAATAATAAATAATAATAAAAATTTAAAGAAAAATAAATTAAATTTTAAATAATAAAATAAATTTTAAATAACAGAATATACCTAAATTTTAAAATAACAAAAAGTCAAATCAACGCTCCTGGGAGGAGTTGAGAGGATTCTGAATATTATGGTTGTTTCCCTTTCTTTGGGCTTGGTTGCTATTCTTGTGGGATACCTCGTCTCTGATGTAGAATGGACATGGGAAGGTCTGGAGAATCCATTTGATTGTGATGGTTGATCTGCACAAAATCTGGCGGAGGAACAACAAGAGAACATTTATTTCTACGGCTGTGAGGTTCTGGTGTTTATGCAGAACTGAGGGAAAAGGGAGTTAGACTGTTGCGTTTTGATCTGTTGTTCTGATTAACTGGAAGAGCCCGAGAGAAGAAAATCTCATTCCCTCCCTAGGGCAATAAGGCAGCCGGTCATTCCAGAGGATCCTTTGCATACAGCTGCAAAGGGGACAATATAACCTATCAACAAAGAAGTACAATATAACCTATCAACAATATAACCTATCAACAATATAAGTACAATATAACCTATCAACAAAGAAGTACACAATATTTACTGTAGTTTTTTCTAAATACACATTTCAATTCATGTAATGGGGAATAAATTTTTATCACATGAGAAAGGTTAATGGGGAATGGCAAATTCCACTTGACTTAATTTTAAACTAAATATATAATAAATTTTAAATCACATTCCATTTAAATAATTTAATTAATTTAACTTCTTTAATAAATCACCATGAATCAATTTTTTAGTTTATGAATGCCATGAATACACTAATAAAATTCTGGTATTTGTACATATTAAATAATTTAACTAATTTAACTTATTTAATAAATCACCATTAATTAATTTTTTAGTTTATGAATGTCATAAATACACTAATAAAATTCTGGTATTTGTACATATTACCGTGAGAAGAGTATCGTCTAATACTCCAATATCAAAATGCATAAATATCAAAAACATATTAATAAAATTAAATAATAAAAAATATTAACGTGAGAAAAGTGTCGTCGAATACTCCCATATCAAAATACATAATTATCAAAAACATATTAATAAAATTAAATAATAAAAATAATTTAAAGAAAAATAAATTAAATTTTAAATAATAAAATAAATTTTAAATAACAAAATATACTTAAATTTTAAAATAACAAAAAGTCAAATCAACGCTCCTGGGAGGAGTTCAGAGGATTCTGTAAGCCTTCCTTTATCACTCGCCCTAAACCAGTAAACCCCACTACTCTCTCCGCCCCATTAAAGATCTAAAAATTGACCAGGGCTGAAATGGCCGAACGACAACTCAAAGGCCTCTGTTATAATTGTGATGACAAAATAACAAAAAGTCAAAACCATAAGCCTTCCTTTATCACTCGCCCTAAACCAGTAAACCCCACTACTCCCTCCGCCCCATTAAAGATCCAAAAATTGACCAGGGCTGAAATGGCCGAATGACAACTCAAAGGCCTCTGTTATAATTGTGATGACAAATATTCCCAGGCCACAAATGTAAGGAACAAAATCTTTTTAGGGCCATCTCTGAGGATGTTCCGGAAGAGGATGATGACACTCCCTTTGTGCCTGAGTCACCAGAATTCACTGACATAAACCCTCCCTCCGACCCTCCCGAAGTGGAACCAATCATTCCCCTCAATGCTCTCACTGGCTTCTCGGCCCCCCAAACCCTCAAGTTAATTGGTTACATCAAGCACCAAAAGGTCATCATTCTGGTTGATAGTGGCAGCACCCACAATTTTATTCATCGTCGCATTGCCCAAGAAACCCATTGCTACATCCATGTTGTCAACAATTTCCAAATCATGATTGCCAATGGTGGTTCTATGAAATGTGGCGGGCGCTATGAAAATGTGCGTCTCCAAATCGGTGACTACCAACTAAAATCCCATATGTTTGCTATTGAGATGGGTGGTTGCGATATTGTGTTGGGTGCAGACTGGCTAAGAACTTTGGGTCCCATTCTCATGGATTTTCAGAACTTAACCATGCAATTCGACCAAGGAGGCCACAAATATAAATTCGAAGGCATCATTGTTGGTTCCCCTGAGATCATCAGTTCTCATCGCATGGAAAAACTACTCAAAAAAGGTCATTCTGGTGTCATTGCTCAACTCCACGCCATACAAGCCACAGAGACACCCCCAATACCCCAAGACCTTCAAGCCCTCCTTTCTAAACATCAAACGGTATTTTCCACTCCCCAAGGACTCCCTCCTTCCCGAGGTGTTCATGATCATTCCATTCCCCTTGTTCCAAGAAGCCTTCCCCCCAATATCCGTCCATATCGCCACCCCTTTGCACAAAAAAATGAAATTGAAAAAATGGTCCAGGAACTCCTTATTGTCGGCGTCATCCGTCCTAGTACGAGCCCTTACTCGTCTCCGATCGTAATGGTACTGAAGAAAGAAGGTTCTTGGCGAATGTGTCATAACTTCCGTGCTCTCAACAAACTGACCATCAAAGACAAATTTCCCATTCATGTCATTGATGACCTCCTGGATGAATTGAGTGGCGCCCAATTCTTTACCAAACTTGATCTTCGCTCGGGCTATCACTAGATATGTATAAAAGAGGCTGACGTTCCCAAGACCGCCTTTCGCACTCATGAGAGCCACTATGAGTTTTTGGTCATGCCCTTTGGGTTGTGTAACGCCCCCTCCACCTTCCAACGCCTCATGAACCATGTCTTCCGCCCTTTTCTCCGTCATTTTGTCTTAGTTTTCTTTGATGATATCCTCATCTATAGCAAAACCTGGATAGCCCATCTTACTCATGTGGATCAAGTTCTCCGCCTACTCTTTCAGCACCAACTTTTCCTGAAACAGTGCAAATGTGCTTTTGGTGCCTCAGAAGTGGAATACTTGGGTCATCTGGTGGGAAAGGATGGCGTCAGGGTGGACCCAAAAAAGATTGAAGCTATGCAAGACTGGCCGCACCCAAAGACTCTCAAAAGCTTGCGTGGATTTTTGGGCCTCACAGGGTATTATCGCAAGTTCATTAAAAACTACGGAAAGATTGCAGCACCTCTCACGGCTCTCCTCAAAAAGAACTCTTTCACTTGGACTCCAGCAGCTGCTCAAGCTTTTCAAACCTTAAAGACGGCCATGTGCACCACTCCGGTTCTGGCCCTTCCCGACTTCACAAAGACCTTTGTGTTGGAATGTGACTCCTCAGGGAAAGGAATCGCCACTGTCCTTATGCAAGAGGGTCGCCTTTTGGCCTTCACTAGCAAGCAACTGTCTGAAAGGAATCTGGACAAACCCATTTATGAAAAAGAAATGTTGGCGATTCTGCATGCTGTTGAATTATGGCGTCCTTATCTCTTGGGGCAACGATTACAAATTAAGACCGACCATCAAAGCCTCAAGTACTTTCTGGAACAACGCATTTCCTCCTAGGAGCAACAAAAATGGATCACTAAGCTCTTTGGATATGATTATGAGATCATTTACAAGAAGGGCAAAGACAATGTCGTGGTAGATGCACTGTCCCGAAAATATGAAGATGAAGGATCTCTTTTTCTCTTTCCTTCATTGTACCCGATTGGCTCCAAGCTGTGCACCAGGAATGGCTTCAAGACCCCAAATGTTCGCATCTGATCCAGCAACTGTAGAACAAGACTCAGGCTCCCCCAGTGTACTCCTGGCTCTAGGATGAGCTTCGATACAAAGGCCGCTTGTATTTAAGTAAACAATCCAAGCTCAAATCCACAGTACTTTATGAGCTTCGTGCTACACCCACAGCGGGGCACTCAGGGTTCACCAAAACCTATGACCGAGTCAAACGTTTTTTTTTTTTCTGGGATGGTATGAAACAGGACATCCGTACGTTTGTGGATGAATGTGAGGTGTGTCAACACAACAAGGGAGGAACAGACAAATCTCCAGGCACCCTCCAACCGCTTCCGATTCCCCCTGCTATTTGGAAGGATATCTCTATGGAATTTATTACAGGCTTACCCAAATCGGGGAATAAATCAGTCATAATGGTGGTGGTGGATCGCCTTTCCAAGTATGATCATTTTTGCGCTCTTCACCACCCATTTACTGCATCCACAGTGGCTCAAATTTTCATGGATCAGGTCTTCAAGATTCATGGCATGCCCAACTTTATTGTTTCTGATCGAGACCTAACTTTCACAAGCAATTTTTGGCAAGCACTGTTTAAGCTACAAGGAACACAATTGCATCTCAGCTCAGCTTATCATCCCCAGACATATGGTCAAACATAAGTTGTCAACAAGTGTTTGGAAACATATCTGAGGTGATTTGCCTCTGAAAAACAACACCAGTGGGCTCAATGGTTACCCCTTGCCGAATGGTGGTACAACACTACATACGATACAGCCACTCGCATGACTCCTTTTGAAGCAGTATATGGACATAAGCCACCTTCAGTTCTCTCATACTTACCGGGTACCTCGAAGGTCCAGGCGGTTGACCAAACACTTACATTCCGAGAGGATATCCTTCATACCCTTAAAGAGAACTTGGTCATGGCCCAGAATAGAATGAAGTAGCAAGCAAATCAAGGTCGCTCCGAACGTCAATTTGTAGAAGGGGATCAGGTGTTCCTGCGACTACAACCATATAAGCAAACTTCCCTCAAGGCCGAGCAGTGTCGGAAGCTAGCACCCAAATTTTATGGCCCTTACACAGTTCTCAAGCGGGTGGGACAAGTTGCATATCAGTTAGCTCTGCCCAGTCAGTCGAAGCTACATCCTGTTTTTCATGTTTCATGCTTGAAGAAGGTGATTGGAACCAGCTGCCAAATTCAAACCAACCTTCCAGAGTTAGCTGAAGAAGGATCCATTTGGCTACAACCAGAAGCAGTTTTGGACCAGCGTGAGCGTTGCCTGCGTCAGAGAACCATCAAGGAAGTGCTAGTACAGTGGAAAGATACGACTCCAGCAAATGCCACTTGGGAACCAGCTACCATTCTGCAACAGTTTCCACATCTCAAGCCTTGAAGACAAGGCTGTTTTTAAGGGGGCGGACATGTTAAGGTCCTAACCCGCACATAGGTAGAGCAATGTATTCGGATGTAATAAAGGTCAATATTAATAAGGCCTTTCAATAAAATAGAATAAGGCAGATGTAAGAAGACCTAATAGAAGCTTTCGCTTCTAGAAGGATCTTCCTCTAGATACTTCTCTTAATAGACATATTTAGTATAAATAAGGGTCGAGGGTATGAAAACCCTAGCTTGGAGATTATTGTAACAGAGCACTGCTCGATTGGAGGTTGCCCCATCGAAAAGGCCTGTGAACATTGCTTTCCGAATCAAAGTGCTATTTCTATTTCTATTGCTATATCATTTATGTGTATTGTGAAGATTATGCTGGATATTTTACTGTTATTCTGCCATTTCTAGCATTTTATTTATGTTCTACATATTTTATATAACTAGTATCTTGCAGATTGTGTATTTTTGAGACTGCACCCTTATCAACAATCTACTCTCAAACAAAACAAGGATAAAAAATTAGATCCAAAATTTTATGGACCCTACAAGATTATTCACAAGATTGGACAAGTGGTGTATGAGATATATTTACCTTCTTCTGGCATTCATAAGGTTTTTCATGTATCTTTCTTAAAAAACATTTTGGGAAAAACTATGTCATTGCAAACAAAACTTCCAGAATTAGATGAAGAAGGAAAGTTGATTATTGAATCATAAAACATTATAGATAGATGTTCTATATCTATGTGAAATAAAACCATTATGGAGTACCTAATCAAGTGGAAGAATATGCCGCTAGAAGAAGCTACATGGGAAAATGAGCAGTTCATGAAAAAACACCTTCAATTATAAGTTTTGAGGGCAATTTTTTTATTTTAGAGACATGGGCTATGTTAAGGCCTCTAAGGCCCTAACACTCATTTATTATTAGTTTATTAGTTATGATTAGGCCGACTTAGTGTTAGGTTACATCATGCTCACTTTATCTCCTATTTATAATAAAGAAGAATCATTTGTATAAGCATCATATGTTGTCTTGGCATTGGATTCATTGTAAAATGATGTTTCCACCTCGAAGTGGATTGTACTCATTAACTTTTTATCATTTTCAAGGAGCTTGGTTCATAACAGGTGCAATCACATAGAATACAAATAAAAAAATACAAGAATTGAATTAAAACTTACAATAATTTATGCTATGATGTGAGGATGTCTCAAGGGGTGCTCAAGGGCTTGAGCTAAAATACCAATGTTCTAGTGACAATGAAAACAATACAAATCTGCATTGTAAGCAATGAGAATGCAACATACATGGGATTGTCACCTTGCAATATGATATGACCCCAAGGGGGGCATATATGGAGTTAAATGTATATGTTATGGGCTAATTTTATATGTAATATGGGTCGGCCTAATAAATGGCCCACATGTTCAATGAGTGAATAGATATATATGGAGGTCATGTAGTCATTATTGAGAGGAACATATGATTTGGATATATGAATGTATTAGGGTAATTGTAGGAGGTTCTCCTATTTTTTAAGGAGTTATTATGTAACTCATCTCTCTTATCTATTTTGGAGTTGTGACCCACACTCACATCTTGTTTTCATTTTTTTTAATTTGGTTTATTATGATGTCTTAAGTAATTGGTACTTAACATTTGATATCAGAGCATAGGTCCATGGTTGGCTCTTTCAAAATGAGTTATCCTACCATTTTTTCTCTAACTTTTTTCCTCAAAATTTTTCAGATAGTGGAACGTTTAGGGAACTGAGGAGACATAGTGAAGTACACGTGGTAAACAATTTAGGTTTTGGTTCTCTATAAATTCATATTTACCATGTGTATAAGTTAGGGTGTTTTTCTAGTCCCGAAACTAGCCTTAAATGAGTGTTCTTGGTAAAAGAATCATATATTATTCTAGAAATATCCAAATTGAGGGACGTTAGTTTCATTGGAAATATGATGGACCATAGTGTTTTAGATCAAAATTCCAAAAGCAAATTCAACACATTAGACACATGGCAGGTCGTAAAAGCTCACTTTCCTTAAAGGGCCAAAAACAACAAGTTTTAGGAAAGTTACCATAAATTTCTCTTGGCACATCAAAATTTGGTCAAACCTATGGAATTGCAAAGAAGACATATTAGGATAATACAAGCCAAAATTTCAGACCCATTGAAGTTGGAATTTTAGAGTTACATCACATGCAAGGTTAGCCAATAGGACAATCTACAAAGCAGGGTTTTAAAATGTATTATAACTTAAAATTATCATAAATTTTGATTGAGATGTTCGATTGAGGTGATTCAAAATTTGTTGGAAAGAGGAAAAACATGAGAATATAATGAGAAAATGATCATAACTATTTCAGATCTAGAAAGGTAGGAAGTTGAGGGTTTTGGTTAAACATCAACTAACAACTAATGGAAATGCCTACATTTAGAGGAGATGAAGATGAAGATGAAATTGATCCTAGGGAATGGTTTAATATGGGAAAATAAAATTTTATAGTTCTTGGTAAAGAAGAAAATCTTGAATCTGACCAACACTGTGGCAAGAAAATGAAAAAGTAGCCTTTCGAGGTTGTTTTGAGGCTACAACAACCAAGGTTAATTCTCTCAGAGAATGGATAAAGGAGGATAAGCGCCTTCGTCTATAGAATACAAACCTGGATATCTTCATCCCTCACACTTTTGTCTCTTTCAAAAGCATAATGTAGTTGTCAATAATTCTGAGTTTCTTCCATGAAAATCCATTTAATATGGGTAAATTTTCCAAGTATTATGATCCCACACAACAACGATACAATATAGATATGAAATTCTCTACCATTACATTGTAATCAGGCCTGGAATTTGAGATCTCTTATGCTTGACAAATGAAAATTTGATGATGGTTGGATGCTTTTTTTCCTTTCATTTTATCTTTTATGTAAATTCTTAAATGTCAACTTTTTTATTTGGAAATGAGTGTTGGGCACCAAACAAAGTTGGAATTTCAACCAAGTTGTTGACCATTTTATCATCAATGTGATTCCATTGTCCATCATTCTATCATAACTACCATCAACAGGTTGCAACTTTGCTTCCCAAAACTAGTGCAGATTATAAGGTAGCCTTTCACCGAGTTCAACTCTATGACAACTAATATGTATATAGAAGGAGGCAACTTCAATTCCTGAAGAAATAGTTTGTCAAGTTAAGCTCCTTGCTAACTCAAGTGTCATTGGTATTGTCTATCTACTGAGCATATGTCAACCTATGGAAGAGTAGCATTCAATCTCCTAATCCTAAAGGCTCCCTAACGTGATAGGTACTGTAGGGGAAGGAACTACAAAAGTCTTAATCAAACAGTACAACCTATTAATGATAACAACTATTAAAAATTGTGATGGGTTTGTTGGAAATACGATTTTAACAAATCTATCCTTGTAATTATTAGGGTGCTAATATTTTTGATAAACTATCATATAAATAAAATAAAATAAAAACAATATACAAAACATCAAATTCCAAACCTAATTTTAATTAGTCCCAGAAAAACAACATTAATTCTATTAATAACACACTTCCTATCCTTTTAAAAATGAAACTGATTAACATTGACCTTAAAAATAGAAATGCTAAAAAGGTGTAGGGATGTCCATAACTTTACCATACAGTCGGATACACCCAACCTTATTTTATTTATCCGAATTAAAATCCATTTTGACTCATCATTTATACTGATCAACAAGGGGGGGGAATGGCTCTCTATTTTAATGCTTCGAGGATCGACACTTGGAACAACAACATTATTTCATGAATCTACATAACCTGCCACTAGGATTTCTTTTGTGCTTTTCCATTATGGGTTTCATCAAGGCCATAGATCATTTTCCGGATCCCTAGTTTAAATGTTTTATTTTTTGGTTTTTTGGTATATTTTTTGATCAATTTTGTCCAAATATATATTTGAGTGGTTGAGTCTATATAATATGGATACTCCATGGGTTTTTAGGCATATTTTCTGATCAATTTTGTTCAAATGCATATTTAAGTGGTTGACTCTGTATAATACTCCATAGGTTTTCAGGACACTAAATCCATTTATGCATTCAAAAATGCAATTTAAATAACAAAAAATTGTGATTTCACCCATATTTATGTAACGTGATTATGATAAAAAAAATGTCAAAAAGTAGAATGTTTAGACAACTTCTTCTTTAACCTCATCTTTGTCCAATTAAAATGATATAAATCTCCGTGAAATCACAATTTTCATTGCATTTTTTAATACATAAATGGATTTAGCATCATAAAAATCCCGAAAACATTTCATTATACAAACTCAACCACTTAAATCTAAATCTATAGTTGTAGTAATTTCTAAATGAATTTCAGTTAAAATTGATGAAAAATATCCTGGGAGAGTACCAAATATTTATACTAAGGCGAATGCGAATAGAATCCAACAACAATATAGAAATATAACTAACATACCCCCAAAGCAGGGGAAAGGAAACACTGAAGTGAATTGGGATAGTTACATATTTAAAGACTATAAATTATGTTGTATGTGAAAATATGTATGGAGTTAAATTTATATAGCTAAATCTCCATTAAAAACATTGTACTCCAAAATTTAATATATTTTTGTAAAATTCATATTTCTTAACTAACTAAATTAACTAAATTGTGTTGCATGTGAATATTGCTCCAAAATTTAATATACATGTTTGTAACACCAAATCACCACTAACATCAAAATCAATCGATCTTTATGAAAGCTAACAAACACCAAAATTAACTCCTTGGCTCGATCCTTATCAATGAGGCTTCACGTTGGCTTGAATTTATAGTGATATTCACATCGATTGAGATTATTGGGACAATACTCAGCTAATGTGATTTCATCCTCTACCTTATCAACTAATCCAAATTCAAAGACAAATGTTTTTTTGGGCCTTCTGACCTCCATGACAACACTAATGGATGAATGTCTAGATTGTTGGATTGTTGGGTAGATAGTATGGTTGAAGAAATTGAAGGTGGAGAGTCTTTGGGTTTTTCTTCAGCCACCTTCTTGTTGCACCTCTAGAATAGCAAACCCATATTGTTCTTCTGAGCTACGAAATATCTGAATGGGACATTATGAGACAATGGTTTAGCTCAAGTATAAATAAGCTTAAATATCATATTATTGCAAAACCAAAAATAGTGAAAATCTAAAAATTATGAAACATTCAAAAAAAAATACCTTGTTCAAATTACAATAGATTTGGTGGATATTGATGTATTCTATTTCACATGGAACTATTTGACCATGTAAAAAAAATTGAAACACTTACAATAATTGGTCCATTGTAAAAGCAATTCAAAATACTATGCAATTTGACATCTAGAAATGCTTACGTCTCTTGCACCATATTCATTTTTTGAACGAGGAATTTATTTCACAATAGAAGGAAACTTCCACTAAAAGAGGAACTCGCACATATACAATTCAACAGGTATTTATCACTTGGAGGGAGATATATATTGGTAAAAACAGTTTTGGAAGGTCAAATTGTTTACTGGATGTCACTGGAAGCTCTGCCTCGCTCAGTTTTAAATAAAATTAGATCAATGATGTTCCAGTTTCTTTGGAACAGGGAGTCGGACAAACACTGGTTGCACCTCTGTAGCTGGGAGCTCCTTTCTAGGCCAAAAAAGAATGGGGGGTGGGGCTTCCGCAACCTCACTCATTTCAACTTATCTCTGAACGTTATTACTCTGTGGAAGGTCTTAACTCAGGATAGTATTTGGCAGCGGGTCCTTCGGGACAAATATTTACACAACGCCACATTGGTCAACTGGATTAGAAGGCCTTCGCTTATTAGCAACTCTACTTCGAAGATCTGGTCGAGTCTCATTCGTGCTCCCCTCCATCAACCATTGGCTTAGTTGGTGCCCTGGAACAGGTCATCTAATAAATACTGGTCGCGACAGGATACTAGGCATTGGGGACGCCTCCTTTCTCACTGAAGAACTATTAATCTAACTACAACAAAAACATATCACTACGCTTGCTCAAGCATCGCTTCCGAGGAATCATTTCACATTTGTTGAGGTGTGGTGAAGCAACACGGATCTGGAACTATCCGGTGAACTTGTAAATGAATGGGAAAATTACACAAAGGCATTGAGTGGGGCGGGCATTACCCTCCAGGAAAATTCCAAGGACAGTTTGATATGGATCGGTGGCGACACATCTAGAAGGATGACTGTCAAGAATTTCTATAATGCCATAATTACTACTCACGGGTTACTGAGCTGGAGCAACTAGAGGGTTCAAGTTTGGAAATGGAGACTACAATTAAAAATCGTTCTCTTCTTCTGGATGGCATCATAAAACAAGATCCTTTCTTGGGACGTCCTGCAGAAAAAAGGTTGGATGGGGTCGGTCTTATGCATCTTATGCAGAGACTTCGAGGAAGATATTAACCATTTGTTTATTCACTGCAAATTCACCAAGATTGTCTGGGTGATCTACTCACATTTCCTTAAATTTACCTGCTCATGGCGCGGCAAGAATCTCAACGAGTGCATGGAATCGTGGCTTATTTGCAAAGTTGCATCAAAAAAACTTCCAATATCACTGAGCTGGTATACCTGGAACGAATGCAACATGTCTTTTTTTTATGGGAAGACCCCCTCAGGTTGGGATGTGGTGTACAGGACCCTAGGCGCACTTACAAATCTTCCCATAGTCATAAAATCTCAAGTGTTAAGATTGAGTCAAGTTATCCGTTTGAATGGATACTCACTGGCTTTTTTTTACGGGGCTTCCACTGCAGGGGGATCGGTAAAAATGATGGAGGGCCCAGTTGTTAGATGGTTATTCAATTGTGGCGAAGGATGAAATACAAAAGCTGAATTAGTGGGAGCGTGCGCATCTCTCTCCATTGCTAAGATCATGGAAATTCAGCATGTACAGATTTTAGGGGACTCTAAAATAGTTATTGAGTGGATGAAACATAAGGGTAATCTACAAGCCATCAATATTGAAGGGTGGAAGCGCAGAATTCGGGAGCTGACGTCATCCTTTCAAGGCATTAGCTTCCAACACATTTTTAGAGAATCCAATGCGGAAGCAGATTTATTATCAAAGCAGGCTCTAACAACTCCTAGAGGAAGACTTACCTACTTCTATTGGGACGGAGTGATGATGGGCCCCACTCATCATGTTCAATTTTTTTTTTTAAATCCTTTCACTATTCTGTCTCTCTTTAGTTTGATCCGAATGTTTTGGGACTAGCTTTCTTTTATCCTTTTGATTTTCTACTAGTCCCAACAGGTTTTCTTCCCTTGTACTCGAGTTTCTTTTCCTTGTCACATAGGATAGTATTGCGGAGTTATTATTAATTTTTTGATCTGGGTTTTATATTCTCAATAAAACCAGTTTCTATTATTTCCTATTGTCGTGGCGATGTAAGAATTATATTACTAATATAATGTGCTAATTTTATTCTGGAAAAAGTCTTTATGGAAAATAATTCAATCAAAATTAAATATGTACTATATAGGATCAAAATTAAATATGTACTATATAGGAGAAGCACAATGAAAATGTTCCAACCCTCTTCCATATAATTTGGATATCAAAATATAAATGAAAATTATATTTAGCATCAACCTTGAAACCATATTTAACCTTTCTATCTAGATGACAATATAGCCTCTCAACAAGGAAGTACCATATAACCTCTCAACAAGGAAGTACACAATATTTACTGTAGTTTTTTCTAAATACACATTTCAATTCATGTAATGGGGAATAAATTTTTATCACCTTAGAAAGGTTAATGGGGAATAGCAAATTCCACTTGACTTAATTTTAAACTAAATATATAATAAATTTCAAATCACATTCCATATAAATAATTTAACTTATTTAATAAATCACCATGAACCAAATTTTTAGTTTATGAATGCCATGAATACACTAATAAAATTCTGGTATTTGTACATATTAAATAATTTAACTTATTTAATAAATCACCATTAATTAATTTTTTAGTTTATGAATGTCATAAATACACTAATAAAATTCTGGTATTTGTACATATTAACGTGAGAAGAGTATCGTCTAATACTCCAATATCAAAATGCATAAATATCAAAAACATATTAATAAAATTAAATAATAAAAAATATTAACGTGAGAAAAGTGTCGTCGAATACTCCCATATCAAAATACGGGAATATCAAAAACATATTAATAAAATTAAATAATAAAAATAATTTAAAGAAAAATAAATTAAATTTTAAATAATAAAATAAATTTTAAATAACAAAATATACTTAAATTTTAAAATAACAAAAAGTCAAATCAACGCTCCTGGGAGGAGTTCAGAGGATTCTGAATATTATGGTTGTTTCCCTTTCTTTGGGCTTGGCTGCTATTCTTGTGGGATACCACGTCTCTGATGTAGAATGGACATGGGAAGGTCTGGAGAATCCATTTGATTGTGATGGTTGATCGGTACAATATCTGGCGGAGGAACAACAAGAGAACATTTATTTCTACGGCTGTGAGGTGCTGGTGTTTATGCAGAACTGAGGGAAAAGGGAGTTAGACTGTTGCGTTTTGATCTGTTGTTCTGAATAACTGGAAGAGCCCGAGAGAAGAAAATCTCATTCCCTCCCTAGGGCAATAAGGCAGCCGGTCATTCCAGAGGATCCTTTGCATACAGCTGCCAGTCATATACAATCCTATGAGGTTTATTACTCCTATCGTGACTCAATGTTAAATTTTAAAATAACAAAAAGTCAAATCAAAATAGATAAATACTAACTATGAAACACTTCCACTTAAAGAGACCTTTTCCCACAACTGGAAAAGGTTAAACACTGTCCATTTTAATTCTTGTTTGAGTCTTTCGTAAATCCTCTCCATATAAATATATGGTAAACAATAGCAGATAGAATAAAAGAAAAATAGTGTCAAAACCTAGTTTCACCGTTTTAACGGTTTTTTAATCAATTTAAAAAACATAATGATCTGAGGAGGCAGGTTGCTTCCAACTTAGTATATTTCATCCATGGTTGGCATGGGTGTGACACTTGTAGATATGCATGGTTTATGTTACATGTAGATATACAAGGTTTATGTTACAAGTGTAAAGCCACATGTTTTGCTTTCGTACTTGGTTCCCTTCAACTCACAGAAGGCAATTAGGATAAGATATTTCATCTCGACAAACAATCCATATTATCTAAACAAAATCATTATTTGATAAATTCTATCTAAAACATGTAAATGGGTAAGATCCATCTAAGATCCATTCTCGAGGTTGTGATTCAGGCTCATACGAAAGTCTTCATCCAAAAGTATGCATCCAGTTAGAGGAAATAATGGATTATATAGACACAGATAAATGAATGGCTCTATATATATTTTGAAAGTTCTTAGATTATATTATTTGGTTGTTGATTCTAGAAAATGCTTTTTGAGATTGTTGATTCTAGAAAATGCTCAAGGAAAAGGCATAAACAAAATTATAGCATACCTGCAACAAGTCTTTTGTACATGAAAGTAAGAATATTCAACTCTGTTATGCAGCAGCACAACGTTTACTTAGGCCAAGTTATAAAGACTCTGAGCGAGACTTCTTGAGGAGGTTCTACAAAGAAAATAATCGGAATTGTGAACTGCAATGAATCATCTCCCTCAGCTTGTTGTTGTTCTCAATGGGATTCTCTTCATGGGATTTGTCGTCTGGGGAGGTGGAGAACATAGCCCGCCATGTAAATGAGCAAGCACTCGGAGGTGCGAGGTTCTATCCCGTCTGGAATTGAGGTAGAGGTGTGAGGTTCAATCCCGTCTGCAATTGAGGTAGAGTAGAAGAATCAAAGACAGAATGCTGAGAAAGCACAGAGCGACTTATATTTCCTCTCAACCCTGCCGAGAAAGCACAGAGCGACTTATAATTGCTCTCAACTCGTAGCCACGTCTAAAACCCTAGACATAAGAGCTCTTGCCAGATTCTTACAACCTTAATTTTCTTCTCAAATCGAAATATAAAATAAAAAGTTCCCCTTCCAGGACTAGCCATTGGAACAAACTCCTCTTCGACCATTTTTTGTTATTTAAAATTTATCTCTTTTCTTCTATCTGCCTTGCAATGTTCAATAGCTAATTTAGCTAAATTTCTCATTACCTGGTTTGTTTGAACTCGTCCGTTAACTGAGGTTAAAACTGTACTCTTGAATGCACTGAGTTAGTCCCATTGTACCTGTTATGATCGAATTGGGTCTGTGAATTGAATATCAAACCCGATGTTACATGCATTTGGGTGGTCATATCTTGGCCCTTTTGATTGAATTCGCTGTAAATTTGAGGTGAAACGGCTTCCAGTGCATTTGGGTGCCCATATATTGACACGTTGATTAAGGAATGAAGAAAGTGAGAGAGGGGTTGTACATTGGCAATTTCTTTGACATGTGCACGGTTTTGGGAGATAACTCAAAACTCCAAGTGAAAATCACGCATGTATTATCTATGCTTTCCACAAATTTTTATCTCTTCTCATAAATCTTCCATGCAATGTCCACTGACAGTCCAATATTTTGATTCAGGGTGGTCGATGAACAATGAAGCTAAGCCAAGATTTCACTTGCCTGGAAAGTTGGATTCGGTGGAGAAGATAAGTGCAGTTGGGTCGGTGGAGAATACACATAGGAGGTTGGAATCGGTGGAGAAAACATGAGAGTTGGGTCGGTAGAGAAGACACGTGGACAGTAGATCCAATGGTTGATGAACAAACTGCAATTTCTTATTGTCGTGGCCTTGGAGTCCTTGAAATCGATCAAGGGGAGGATAAGGACAAGTGGAGGCAGCAGATTGGAGATTGTTAATGAACAGATGGCAAGTTATTACAGTCGTTGGACAGACTACGAAGCCTCCAAAAGAACCTCCCCTTAAATAACACCTTCGGTGTAAAAATAGTTAAGGTGCATTGGCTGTCCATCGAAAATCGTGTCAAACTTGGAAGGAATCTCTAATCTCAATCTCCAGACAGACTGTAAGTGGACTCATTAAATTTATCTAATCTCGATCTCCAGACAGACTTAGTCTCGTTAAATTTATCTTGTGAGGTTTTAATTTAGTCGGTCAAAACTACCTCGTTCTCTTTGGTCTGACCAGTTTGTTTATTTACAGATGCTTTTGAGTGCCGAACTTTACTCTCTGCAGTGGCTTTTTCTCTGCGGATTCGGAGTCTCAGTTCTACTACCATCCTCGAATTTCTGGGACTGAACGAAAAACTTTTTAAGACGATCAAAGCCCTCAGAATTCCGAAGACATATCCTGAATTAGAATGGAACTTACAAAATACTTCTTACAGACTGACATGTTGGAAGAATGAATAGAAACACCAAAATTCTCAATATTTAGTTGTGGTTTGGGAAATGGTAAGAATTAAATGGAACAGATATTTGAAGAAATGGAAAGATGATTCAAGATACAGTCAAGAGCATGATTTTTTTTTAATGTAAGTGTCAGATCTGTTGTAACTACAGTGTCCATAGATTCAAGAGCCCTAAAATATTTTTTCAATGCAGGTTTCAAAAGAGCAAAATATCATTGGCAAAAACTACTCAAGAACGACGTGAGACAGAGCGCAACGCAGCGCTTTTGATAGGTTTTCATTAGCAGCAGTTCGCATTATTTCACAGCTTTACGCTCTTACATAACCTTAGTGAATGAGATTCACCGCAAGGGCAAGAGAGAGCAAATCCTTTGAGTGCATTTTTTTTTTCCTGAAACCCTCTCTTTGTTGATTTCTAAAGATTAACCTAAATTAATTGTTACTTTATTTATTATCAAAGTGGATTATATAGAATGGCGGAACGCAGGATGCGTTCTCGCTGCGGCTAGGGTTTTCCTACCTGCTGCTGCTCTGTTCGCGCTGGTTTTCGCCCCTGTTTTCTGAAACCAGAAGCTCGATCCGCTGGCTGTCGCTTCGGATTGTTGATTGAAAGCTGCACTTGGAGGCTGGGAAGGTGTTGCGCTAAGCCGCCGTAGGTCTCATCCCTGTTGGGGTTTTAAATAATGGAAGCCACCTGCAGATCTGAGGAGGAAGCTTTTACCTTTGTTCTCAAAAATGTTATTTCAATAAGTGGAAATCGTCAGAAGATATCCTTCAACTGGAAATCTCTATTTCAGAGGCTAAAAGGAAAGTCATGCATGAAAGAGCTTTAATAGGCTAATTCTCTGGCGTTTGCCCCAGTCCTCGAGCTGTCTAGGCTTGGGTTACGTAGCACTAGAAACCCCTTCAGAACTTGTACCCTGTGGAAATGGCTTCTTCCTGAAAACGAAGAAGATAGAGATAAGATATTCAGATCCGGTCCATATTTCATGGGTGCCAGGAGATGGTTTCGTCATTGATTTTATCCGAATATGGATATTTCTGTTGTGGTGCTCATGATTTTTTGGGTTAAAGACACTTTCAAAGTCTTGGAGATAAGTTGGGGCATTTTATGAAATTAAACAGCATGCGTCAGAATTTGTGTAGTGGATTTAGAAAAAGGGATTTTTATAAACAATCCAATTTAATATGAGAAGCTGAATCATCTTCAAATCCTTGATTATGAATAAGGATCTTATTTAAATGTAACATTGATTATGAATAAGGATCTTATTTAAATGTAACATTTATCATGAATATGACCACTTTGTAAAGAGTTGTCCAAGCAAACAAGAATTCCCACCTTTTTCTAAAATCCCCACCTTTTTCGAAGCAAGCTCCACCTATTTAGATTAATAATGAACAAAATG
>JASDQU011402119.1:11248-25495 GCA_032191745.1 Picea mariana
CTAAGCTTCCTCTCTTTGAGCTTTGAGTATTTCTTTTAAGTTTCTTTGATAAGCCTGCATGATTCTGGCTTGGCCAACACAAACCTAAAGTGGTAGAAGCATTTAGTTTCAGTTTATCATTTTGTGTGTAATGTTTTGAGAGAGAGCATCATGTGCTCAAATTCAAGTCTGTAAAGCCATGTCATTTTCACTCATATAATACAAATCATCTTCCGCATGTTTATCTCTAAAAAATGTCTATTCTCTTGTTTGTGTATTTTGCTATTTCTGTTTTCCTACTAAAGCGATTGTTGGAAGTTCACTGGAGGTTGGTGCCCGAAATTTCATTGAGAAGATTGTCGGAAGTTCACTTAGGTCCTGAATAGCATCATGGTAAGTCTCACTAGGAAGGTGGTCTCTAAGGGCAGGAAGGCGTTGAGATGTTCGAAGGTTCAAGTTGGGATTTTCTTGGGTTCACCTAGGGGGACGCCAGGTTCAAGATGAGATCACAGAAGAAAGCATCGACAGAAGCAGAAAAGAAAACACAAGCATGAAAAACAAGCAAATACAACCTTTCAAGCTTCATTCTCCATCGGAGGAAGCTTCTGTATCAAAAGTCTCAGGCCTTTGAAAGACAAGGTTTCCACTTTTACGACTCTCTTAGTTCTAGCTAGTCATTTCCTGAGCAGTCCTCTAGGAGCCTATTCAAAATTCTCTTAGAGAACTAGAATTAAATGCCCTTCTTTTATGTGCAGTGATAGTTATTACTATCTTTAAAGTTATGGATCGTGTTATGTATTTTAAAGAAGTAAGGGATGCTGAATGAAATACTTCTGAAAGTAGCCTTAGCTCCATGTTCTCCGATAAAGTTGTTGAAATATATTTAAGTTTAACACATTCTTATCCCATAACTTGTCTCATGATCCACCACATGCCCTCCATTGAGACATTAGATCCTAGACTCCAAAACATTTATAAAGGTATGAGACCACCTGGATCTCCCAAATATGGATTGGGTTACATAGAACAATGTGACAAAGTTATTCCAGCCTGCAAATTTGATAATCCCATACCCCCATCTCTCCAAAGACAAAATATTTTTGAAATCCATAAATTTCACTCTATTATGATGGGATGTCCAAAAAACACCATTGAATAAAAATGGATAAAGAAAATGCTAAATTGGGATTTTTTACTCATCCAGAGTCAAAAGACTTCAATCTATCTGTCCCTAATGAGGAAAAAACCCGTCTGTCTCAAGAATGGTAGACATTTATCTCCAAAAAAAATCTTTGGGTTTCTTTCTATGTCTGGAAACAAAAATTGCAAAATCCAACAGTCCAAATGTTAGAAGCAGGAATTCCTTCTAGACATGAATGGAAAAATATGGAAGGAAAACCAGTAGAATCAACATCCACCTTCCCGCCTTTAAAAGGCATTATCCTTGAATATGGCAACAAAAAAGCTAGATTGTGCCTCTTATGTTGGCATATGAAGCCACCCAACTATCCAGTTTAGAAAGAAAAGTACAGTTTGTGTCTGAACAGATACACTAGACTAATAGAGCCTTGAGAGGAATGGATACTCACACTTTTGTAACAAATGATTATGCCTGAAAAGAACAAATCAGAGATCTACAGGTTTCTACAAACACAATAGTCGATTCTGTAAACCAATTAAATAGCAGAGTAATGGACATTATTGATTGTGTTGAAAAAACACAATAGTTAGTAAAGTAGAAAACTGATGATTCTGCTAAAAATCAGGAGGAATTAATGGAAGGATTAGGAGAAGCTTTTTCAGTAGTGAGAAAAACTCTCTTAAAAATACAAGAGAAAGATACTCATCCTGATAAACCAATTCCTCGGTCTTTTATTATTCCCCACACACCCATATATATAATTTCTCCTGTATATATCCTAGAAGAAAAAGAAATTCAGAAAAAAATTCCCAGCTCATTTTCTGACAGAAGATGTTGATCCCTCTTCCTCTACCAATCCAAATCTTTCCCTAGTCTCCATCCAATTCCCTTCATATGAAAATATATCTCATCATATGAGCAGACCACCAACACTTGATCTTCTTGGAAAAGGAAAAATGCCCGATTCACAGTCATTTGGTGAAGAATGGTTTCTCGAATGGAATATAGATGGTCTGTCAGTTGGCCAGATTCACCAATTGCTTGACAGAATGTATGTTTCTTATAGAATAATGTGTAGGAAATGGAAAACTAAAATAGAGGCATGCAAATATTTGATCCAATGCTTCACGGGAACTTTGAGTAAATGGTCGGAAATTATCTCATCTCCAATAATGATAGAAAAAATGGAAGCATAAGTACTCAAAGATGAGCAAGGATATGTAGTTTATCACCTTAATGGAACACCACAGAGTAATATGATTGGAGCCCTTACCACACTAATCCTAGAACACTGGTGTGGGACAGAAGAAGAAATTGCTGACAAACATGAATGGATATTAATGAATATCAAATGTAGAAAGATGTTTGAATATGAAGAATTCCACAAAGAATGGACCCAAAGGTTATATGAAGTAAAAGTTAGCCAGAATATTTTGTGGAAACAAGTATACCTTGCCGCCATCCCCAACAAATTTGTTGAATATCTCAAAATGCAAGAAATCTTCAAATTACTTTATGAAATGTATACTTGGGGTGAAATTTACTCACTCATCACCAAAGACTTGATAGGATTATGTACAAATATGAAGTTCCACAAGTCTATCCAGAAATTGTCTCATTTACCAGATAGTAAATCTATCTGTGAAAAATATGGAATATATATGGTTGACCCTGTCAAGTGGAGAAAGAAAGAAAATAAGCACCAACACAATATGAAGACAGCGAATGATAGATGGAATACAACCAGAAAATCCAGGTATACACAAAGAACTCACTACTTTAATACAGAAGATATAAAACTAAAAACACATTCTACTCAAGAAAGACAGAAAGTACAATGTTGGCTATTTGGTAAATCTGGACACATTGCAAGCTCATGCCCAGAGGGAAAAACTTAAAGAAATTCCAAAGGGAAAATATCTAAACAAAGGGCTAGAGAAGGACAACAAAAGGACGACATAGAAACCAAGTGACAATTAACAAATAGAACACACTGTAACAGGTGTGGAGCAAATGATCATACCACAAACCAATGTCCTCACCATCCTTTTGTCCAAAGATAAGAAGTTCATATTCTCCATGAAGGTTGTTTCTCAGAATCAACAAATACTTCGGAATTTGAGAATGCCTCATCCGATGAAGAAATTTTCATGGCTCATCATTGCCATTGCAATGATCCTAACTATTGTTTAAGTGAAAATTATTTTGGTTCAGATTCAACATCACACTCTCCCAAGAACAGAGAAAAAATAAAAGTATGTATGTGGCAAGACGCAGGTGATCAAGATGCTCAAATTCTAGCACAGATCAAATCTTTACTAGAAGGGGAAATGAAAAAATGTCTTCTAGAAATTTTCTTAAAAACAATGGCCTCCGAACAGAAACAAAAGGATCCAAGAGTTTCTTCTTCAATAGGTATGAAGCCTTTATTTTTAGATGCTTCATTTGAAAGAAATACCAAGTCTTTTATCAAGCATAGTAAGGAGACCAAGCTGCAACATGCTTCTTTGACTGATTTGGCTAAAGAATTGTTTTATCTAAAGAAAGAACTTACAGAACTTCGCTTCAATCTTAATCAATATGAAGAAACTTCTGAAGATTCATATAAAGTTGATTCTTGGGCTCACCAAGAAATAAAATATCTAAAAGAACAAGTGAAATCATCTCCTCCTCCACTTGAAGATGTGCTCAATGAACAAGAAAATAATCTACACATCGCCAAACATGATCCCAACCATTTACAAGTGTTAAATGCTATGAAAATATTGACTATCCAATACTAGAAATACCATGTTGAAATCATTATAGAAATTGAAGGAGAAATCTTCTTCCTCAATTCTCTGTTAGATATTGGTTCTGACATGAATTTATTCAATCAAGATTTGTTCCCTTCTAAATACTGGCTCCCTAGTAAATATTTTGTTGTAGGTCTGGGAAATGTTTCTACCAATATTAGCTTTGAAGTTCCTAAGGAATTAATATGGTTTGACCAATGTTCCCTTGGTATGAAATTCCTCCTCGTTGATATTCCTATAGATTGTGTCCTAGGAACTCCTTTTCTTGTAGTTGTTGAACCACATGGGTCGGCAAGAACATCCTTAGGTCATCCATCATATTATCTCACCATCCCTAGTCTTACAAGCAATGGTCCTCGTGTCAAAAAAATAATTCCGTTCATTTCAAAACTACAGATAAATACTGTTTTTTTCCCAACCACAAGTTTTATCATTATAGAAACCTGGGATGATTTGAATAATAGACCAACAACAAATCATATTGATGATAACCTTGGATGGACAGAATATCATGAAAATTGGGCACCACACTGGGAATTGTGTTGTTCTAAAGGGATTGAGTTTGGGCTCCCAAGATTCTCTTCCAATACTAGAATACATGTAATTCCACCTCAACATCTTATAGGAAGAATGCACCAGGTGCTAACCCTTGCAGCCAGAGAAAAATTGGTAGAAATGGGAGATATAACCAGACTATGCTCTACATTCAAGAGATGGTATTGTCAAAATATACAACAATGGTAGACTACTCCAGACCATTCTTATTTTGTTATCAACCAAATGATATATCTACAGTCTTGGCCACAACAAGATCCTTCTCAAAGACTTTTTGAAATCAATTATCATCAATATAAGGCTATGTGGGACCACATGTGTTTATGGAGCGACAGATACATTTATTATTACTGCATGATGAAATTTTCAAGTAATTTCATAAATAACACTAATCCTGAACCAGAATGGCTTGAAGCATGGTGAAAAAAGTTTGGTTTAAACTCAAGTGCCATTCATCTAGATGTCATAGAAATGTGGGAATTTGTCCACCAAGTAAATATGTCAGATAATGTTCATTGTCTTGGCCAAATCTCCAATACTGGTTTCATGAACATGTTCATAGATGAAAATCATCCTTGGGTCATATGAATCAAAATGTCCTTCAACACGAAGAAGATAGTGATGAACACCCAAATATGTACTTGGAGGTTTTTACACAACATTGGGATCCATATCGTTTTAACCATTTTCATGATCAGCCTGTTGAATAAAGGTTATTAGTGGGAGTTGTCCACTATCATGTCTTACTAGTTGACAGAGGTGTCAGTCGATTTCCGTGGGTTCACGATACAAACTCCATTTTGTACAAACTCTTGTTGTTTATTTATCACAAGGAATCTTGGAAACCCAGAGTATTTCTCTGTATTTTGGCCTAGTTTGACCCACATTTCCAAGATACTTCCAAATATGTGGAAAGATGATTAGAATATTGGTCAGATCTCTCTGCCAAGTATACAATAAATCTTGAAAGTAGATTTGATTCTTAGGGGAATAAGTCGAATTTCTTTTCAAAAAATGATTCCTTTCTCCAAAAAATTGTATATAAGGAGAAGGGAGGTTCATAGCAAGGGGTCTCAGTTTTTAGTCAGTCCGAGTCTTCTAAGCTCCCTCTCTTTGAGCTTTGAGTCTTTCTTTTAAGTTGCTTTGATAAGTCTGCGTGATTCTGGCTTGACTAGCATGAACCTATAGTGGCATACGCATTTAGTTTCAGTCTATAAGCCCGTTTGTAATGTTTTGAGAGAGATCATCCTGTGCTCAAATTCAAGTCTGTAAACCCATGCCATTTTGGCTCATATAATACAAATAAACTTCCACATGTTTATCTCTAAAAAATGTCGATTCTCTTGTCTGTGTATGTTGCTATTTCGTTTTGCCTACTAAAGTGATTGTCGGAAGTTCACTGGAGGTTGGTGCCCGAAAGTTCATTGAGAAGATTTTTGGAAGTTCACTTAGGTCCTGAAGAGCATCGTGGTAAGTCCCACTAGGTAAGTGGACACTAAGGGTAGTAAGGCATTGGGTTGTTCTAAGGTTCAAGCTAGGATTTTCTTGGGTTCACCTAGGGGGTCACCAGGTTCAAGCTGAGATCACAGAAGAAAGCATTGACAGAAGCAAAAAAGAAAAGACAAGCAAGAAAAACAATCAAAGACAACCTTTCAATCTTCATTCTCCCTCGGAGGAATCCTCTATAATTATAGAAGGATTTCAAGCTCTGATACCATTTTGTAAACATAGAAGATTTCTTCGATGGAGAATGAAGCTTGAAAGGTTGTCTTTGCTTGTTTTTCTTGCTTGTCTTTACTTTTCTTCTTCTGTCAATGCTTTCTTTTGCGATCTCAGCTTGAACCTGGTGACCCCCTAGGTGAACCCAAGAAAATCCCATCTTGAACCTTCGAACAACCCAATGCCTTACTTCCCTTAGCGTCCACCTGCTTAGTGGGACTTACCACGATGCTCTTTAGGACCTAAGTGAACTTCCAACAATCTTCTCAGTGAACTTTCGGGCACCAACCTCCAGTGAACTTCCAAAAATTGCTTTAGTAGGCAAACATAAATAGAAAAATACACAGACAAGAGAATAGACAATTTTCAGAGATAAACATGAAGAAGATGATTTGTATTATATGAGACAAAAGGACATGGGTTTACAGACTTGAATTTGAGCAGAATATTCTCTCTCTCAAAACATTACACACAGACTGGTAGACTGAAGCTAAATGCTTTTGCCACTTTACATTCGTGCTAGTCGAGCCAGAATCACGCTGTAGGCTTATCAAAGAAACTTAAAAGAAAGACTCAAAGCTCAAAGAGGGGGAGCTTAGAAGACTCAGACTAACTAAAAAATGAAACCCCTTGCTATGAACCTCCCTTCTCCTTATATACAAGTTTTTGGAGAAAGGAATCATTTTTTGAAAAGACATTCGACTTATTACCCTAAGAATCAAATCTAATTTCTAAATTTATTATATACTTGGTGGAGAGAACATGAAAGAGACATCTGACCAAGATTCTAATCATCTTTCCACATATTTGGAAGTACCTTGGAAATGAAGGTCAAACCACACCAAAATCTAGAGAATTCCTCTGGGTTTCCAAAATTCCTTGCGACAGATAAATGACAAGAGTTTGTACAAAGTGGAGTTCATATCGTGAACCCACGGAAATTGAATGACACCACTGTCAGCCAGTAATACATGATAGTGGATAGGTCCCACTAATAACCTTTATTCAATAGGCTAATCATGAAAATGGTTAAAACAATATGGATCCCAATGTCRTGTAAAAGCCTCTCAGTACATATTTGGGTGTTCATTTCTATCTTCTTCTTGTTGAAGGACATATTTGATTCTGATGACCCAAGGATGTTTTTCATTTATGAACATGTTCATGAAGCCAGTATTAGAGATTTGGCCAAGATGATGAACATTATCTGACAGATTTACTTGGTGGAMAAATTGCCAAGTTTCTAGGACGTCTGGATGAATGGCACTTGAGTTTAAACCAAACTTTTCCCACCATGCTTCATGCCATTCTGGTTCAGGATTAGTGTTATTTCTGAAATTACTTAAAAATTTCATCATGTAGTAATAATATCTGTATTTTTTTCTCCATAAACACATGTGGTCCCACATAGCCTTGTATTGATGATAATTGATTTCAAAAGGTCTTTGAGAAGGATCTTGTTGTGGCCAAGACTGTAGAGATCTCATTCGGTTGATAACAAAATAAGAATGGTCTGGTGTAGTCTTCCATTGTTGTAGATTTTGACAATACCATCTCCTGAATGTAGATCATAGTCTGGTTATATCTCCCATTTCTACCACTTTTTCTTTGGCTGCAAGGGTTGGTGCCTGGTGCATTGTTCCTATAAAATGTTGAGGTGGAATTACATGTATGCTAGTATTGGAATAAAATCATGGGAGCCCAAACTCAATCCCTTCAGACCAATGCAATTCCCAGTGTGGTGCCCAATTTTGATGATATTTTTTCCATCCAAGGTTATCATCAATATGATCTGTTGTTGGTCTATTATTCAAATCATCCTGTGTTTCTATAATGATAAGACTTGTGGTTAGGCAAAATACAGTATTTATCTATGGTTTTGAAATGAATAGAAGTATTTTTTTGATAGGAGGACCATTGCTTATAAGACTAGGGATGGTGAGATAATAGGATGGATGACCTAAGGATGTTCTTTCCAACCCATGTAGTTTAACAACTGCAAGAAAAGGAGTTCCTAGGACACAATCTACAGGAAGATCAGCGAGGAGGAATTTCATACCAAGGGAACTGTTGTTCCTGAGCTTATACTTTAAGGCTCTAAAGTATACTATCAAGGCATATGAAAAGATAGAGGAAGTTGAGGACAGAAAAATCAATGATTAAAAGGTGTGGGCTATAATTGGTTTCTCAACTATCTCTATCGAAATTCCCAGTTTTCCTGAATGCTAATATCTCTCTCAATTGCTGCCCATGAATGTTCTAACTCAACCTGGTTATTTGTTGTTTGCAAGATAGTGATAAATAAATTTAGAGCGATGCTGGTTTGATCCACAAGACTGGGTTCGATGTTAGGTTGCCTTGAAACTGGTACTGTCATGAAGGATAAAGGTAAAGAAGATACAATTCTGTGTTTTATTTTTAGGCTTCGTTATCTCTATTTCACAATGTAAAGAGAATGCTTTTAAAACATGAATTAATAGGATGACTAAATTGTAGGTCGTTTCTTGTATCTGAGTTAAATTTAAAGGAAAGGAAACATGCATGATATGAGGAAAAAAATAAAGCTATTAACAAGGTGAGGCATCAATTTAAGAGGAATCTCACGTTGTAATAGAAGTCTATGAAACAAGAAAAATATTAATGAAGCATATGATATTGGAATCTAAACATTTACAGGTCTTGTATCTGTTGATAACTGATACAGAGGAAAAACTGTAAATGATTTAAATAACAAGAATAACAATTTCCACAGTAGAGGTTGTACTAAATTGTAGCCAAGCATCCATCAATTAGATATATGAAAGAAAGATGAAAAGACAGGAGAACACATAGCTCAGACGTGAAAAAATATGGAATCTTCAATCTGCATTTCTATTAATTTAGAGTCTCTTGAAAATTTCTTCGTCAAAATTCCTTTTTAGAGAAAGAAAAAATCCCTGTTTCAATTTTTTCTCCTTGTATTTATACAAGGTCATCAATACTTGATGGTTAGCAATCTCCTACTTTTTAGGAGAAAAATAGTTACAAAACTGCAACCTTAACCATTGCATGATTAACTTTTATTTGTCTATCATTTCGATAGTATAAGCTTTCAAATGATACTTCATTGTTTAGTTGAAGTCTCTCCCTCATTTGATGCTATACATTCAATACATTTCTCCAGAAAATGAACAAAATTTCTAGGAGGTCTCGGAAGATCCTTAGTCTCAAACAGATAAAAATTTCTTTGTACATTTGGAAACTGGTCTTCAAAACCTTTATTAGCAAACTTGATCACTTGCAACTTTAAAATTGGCTGCACTAGCATCTGTCTATTAGGTTGGCATCGATTTCCTTCAACTGTGAATTTTCCGCCTGAATCTCCTTCAAGCCGTCTTTGCAGTTCAACTGTTGTTTCAAAATGTTTATCTGGCCCAGTAGCTCAAAGCAATCATTTCTTTCAATACCTAATGCTTGCTTATCCAAATAATCAAAGATTCCCCCATAGTCATCTTTTATTTCTTTGACTATCTTCTTGTTTTTAATATGTTTGTTTCTCATACCTTGATCATGATGTCTCCTCTTATATGTTCTGTGACAAAAAGATTTATATTTTTTTCCATCTCTCTATTTCCTGAGCATGCAATTGCTTTCTGGAAGGTATTCCTTGTTGCTTTCACCTCCTTTTCTAGTAAAATATTATTATCAAGGGATTTGCTTACCTATTGAAAGTAATTCTGGAAAGCCTTTAAGTCTACAACTCGGCCTTCTGTCAAATTTAACTTAGCATGTAGTTGTTTTATGAGCTCCTTTTGTTGATTAAACTGCACATGACTTGCTTGTATCCTCTAGTTCATTTCATCCAGGATTGATTTGAGTGATTGAATTTCTTTCCTTTCCACAACTCTGGCCTTCTCCAAGCTTTTATTCACCTCTTCTCTAATGTTTTTCTCAACATTCTTTAACTGGTATTACAATTGAGCTATTGTGTGGTTACTCTTCTTTATCCTTTATCTCATGTTCTCCATAATAAAAAAGGTTCGTTGTTGCCATGGCTCCCATGGAGCCTGCTACCTCTGTAGAGAAATTCTCCTCTTCCAAATTCTGGCCATCTAGCAAGGCCCTATGCTTCTTCACCATGCCCCCCTCTCTCATATACATCTCTTGTTTTAGGACAACTTTCCTCTTTTTGCTGAAAAAATAATCAGAAGGAGGGATCTCATCTTTGGAGATAGGGGTGAGATCACTAACATATATGGATCCCATATGTGGGAGTCCAAAGGCAGACTGTAAAGGGGTTAAGGAAGCTACGGGAATTACTATCTCTATAGATCTTGTTTCTTCTATGGCCTTAGTTATATTGACATCAACAACAGATGATGAAGGGGGAGTGGACTTACTGGACTTGGGAGGTGTCCCAGACCTCCTCTCTGCTTCCGTCTCTAGATTTTCTGTCTATAAGGCCTCTTCATTTTGTGAAGACCTTTCAGTCTCCTATGGGAATTCTTTGGGATTTACTTTATCCCGTGCTTCTTGTACGAAGCCTGAAGGAGTATCTTCTTGTTCTTTAGGAAGGGTGATTGATTCTCCTTCCAGTACTTTGGGCAGACCACTTCGTCTATGCTTCTAGAAGGTCTGAAAACTAGCTTGCAAGTCATACGACAGTGTCTGTACCCTCTCTAACACCTCCTCATAGGTCCTAGTCCCTTTGAATATGTCATCAAAAGGGGACTTCTCATGTTCATAAGCCTTCATATTATAGTGGGCCATGTATTTTCCCACTAACTGGTAAGGGTCATGCTTCTTGTGTTCGAGGTCTACCAACTTGACCTCCTCCAGTGCTGCCACTTCAACTTTGGAATGATGCAAGTTGAGAAGTGAGAATTTCCCAATCTGAATGGGAAAAACCGACCAAGACTTCTTGTGAGCCGTATTTAGTTATATCCCAATCCCACCTATTACTATTTGATGAGCTACCTCCCTACACACCAGTCTGTCAGGGAGGAATTTCGGTTGTGCATGTGGAGGGATTGAACACTCGAAAACTCTGATGTAGGAGAAATTGTCCTCTATAAACCAGCCAACAACTGCCCTGAGTCTTCCTATGACCAACTTTAAAATGCGGGGAGGTGCACAACATTATAGCATTGATGTAGTGGTATCATCATGAAATGACAGATTTCATAGAATGAGTCCTTGGTATTTTCTTTGCAAATTTGAGAATGATATTCATGAATAGGTTCTAGGTAAGTCGGATTCCAAATCCAATTCATCAAAGGGAAATGAGTTGTGAATCATATAACATCCATGATGTATGCAGACATATAAAAGTTTATTGGTCGGCCTTTGGATCTTGCAGTCTGATATTCCATGACCTCCTTCGCTATGTTATCGGATAAAATCTTATCCCAATTGAAGCTGTAACCTTCTACTGCCTTGCGCAAAAGGGGTACCCATTCTGCAGGGAAATGGGTAGGACTTTTCTTCCCGAAAATTCTACATAACATCATCACCACATAGACCATATACTCATTTAAAGAGCCTATGGCATAAAAACCATGGATGTCGAACCTGAATTTTTCTTCATGTCTCCACTAGTCTTTGATTATGCTAGGATACGTTTGGTCTGACTCAAAACATTCTTTCTTCTGAAACTCACTTGAGAAATCTTTATTATAAATATACTTAGGAATGGGAGACAGTTTATACATTACTTGTATATGCTTCGGTCTGAAAGAGCCAACGATGACCCCTCGGTCATCCAGAATGCTTTTCATCTGCATGTTTGTTCGCTCTAAGGCCCAACTAATCATGTCGTTATAAGTCACAAGTCACGACCATGTAGCTACTTTGTGGAGCTCAGACTCCACTATGTCTCGGAGTTTGTTGTCAGTATCATGGGGGAAATTATTAATTTCATAATCCAGAGTTTCAAAAATTTTCCTCCAGGATTTTTTGGAATCGATGGCATGCAGTATTGTATCAGATACAATGTCTCCATCTAGACTCGAGATTTCTGCAACTTCCTTGCTTTTCTTGGGTACTTTCTTAGGTGCCATGATGTTTGCACTAGACCAGAAACCTGTTTACAGTGAAAATGTGTATAAAAATGGATAAATGTGATTTGCTACAGATGTGAAGAATAAGAATGAAGTTCGAAACATAGGAATTTTATTAACCCTTAATTTGTGTTATGACAAGTGTACTAATACAGGCGATGAAAAATTAATGCTTTAATGGAAAGATATGCCTGGAGATACGCTTTCGCTTCAAAAAATATCTTCATTTACTCGTTATTAATATTGTTGTATATCGGCGATTTCAAAACTGGAATTCCGAAAATCGCTACCTTCCTCAATTCGCGAAATGCGAAAAGAAGCTTAGTTATCACTATTCGTGTTTTGAAAACAACTTAAACTTAATCTTACACTTTGTTTAAAGAAAACACGATTTCGCATTTCAGAACTTCGGGGATCCCGTTGTTAGGAGATATGTCATAAGAAAACCCTACATCACGAAATTGCGATGGGATTAGTGAGGCACTAATCACTCTTATTAAATCTTTAATTAATCAATATTAGTGAATAATTATTTCTTACTTTTACTTTTCGGAAAATCGAGTATCAGGAGTTCGAAGGATGAGAGTTCGAACATGCTTTAGTAGAAAGAAACCCGAATCACGAAATATTAAGGGAAAGATGATTTCATCTAGGAGTTTAATTAATTATGGATTAAAGAGTGCTTTGTGTAAAGGGAGGGAAAACGTAACATTTCTTTCTTCCCCCCTTTTTATTTTTTATTTTTTATTTTTTTTTAATATGTTAAACGGTTTAGATATTTCAGCGCCAAGAAATTGGGATGGTTGAAGATCATACCTCAAGAAAAACCAAATCTCGAAACTCAAAAAGGAACGGAAGACTTAGCATCCCATTTTTGGACTAAGGGCGACTCCATGACTTAGGAAAAGATGAAGCTTCAGTTTTAAAGGGTAGAAAAATTAAACTTTGTGTCAACATTAGGCTCCATCTAGGGATCTCGTATCCTTGTGGGACGAGAATAACATGTAGACCAATTGCCTTCGTTGGGTAATGGATTCAATGATTTGGCTCTTTGAGATAGATTAGGAGAAAAACCAAACAAGATTAGGGTCTCAACGTTAATCTTGAAAAACTCTTCAAAAACAAAAATTTTGACTATCTCGAGCCGGGTTTTCAATAGATTTCTTCTCCTGAAACTGACCTGAAATCTATGTAAGATAATCAAAACCAAATTAACCATCCTATCAGGTTTCACATGATTCCATTTGCATCATGGTAAGTATTTTCAATGTGTCCAGTAAGGAGATCCTAGAAACCTATGATGAAAATCTAACCGAAAAGAAGAGAAATTACCAGAGTATCTTGTAACTCATGTACAAAAACTTTTATCAGATATGAGGATATTTCTTCACTACCAGCGAGCTTGTTCAGTACCCTGGTGAAGTTATCTGACTTCCCACATTAAATTTCCTTTCACCACTTCATTGTTTCCAAGCATTTAAATGCTGAGATGAGGGCAATCAATATAATGAATTTCCTTTCTTCATCTCTTTAAACGAGATGGGAGAAATAAATATAATGAATTTTCTTTCACCATCTATTCATATTCTTTTTTTTTTGTGTGTGTGGGGGGGAAATCAATGAGTATAACATACACTCAATAAGATATCTATTTGAAAATACCCTCTTTTTTTAACAACAAAGTCTGTCAACTCATTTAAATATCTCTGGGTTAATCTTCTCACCTACCTTAAAAAATCATGGGCTTCAGGGAAATTCGTAAGGGAAACCTTTTGACATCTATTCTAGGGAACTTCCTTGAGAAAAACTGATCAGTTATTCCTGTTAGGATAACTAATAAGGTTAGGATTAACCTAGACATGTTTTTGATCCAGCTAAATTCAAAGAATTAAAAACACAACCTACTCTCTTTTCTTGAAGGTTTGTTCAAGATTTTTCATGACCAAAGCGAGACCCCTCTATTCTCAGGAAACTTTATGATTAGAAATCCATGGTCAGGCAGGAAAAGGCTTTAATATGG
>JASDQU011402119.1:25621-39711 GCA_032191745.1 Picea mariana
AAAAAAATGAGTCGATAATTTATTAATTCGTACTTCTTAGGGATTTTATCCCAAATTTTGAAATGGGATTTCATACCTTTATTAGCTCTTATATTGCTAGCCCAATGATTACTTGTTCATTACCTTTTTCATTGTGAGATACTTGACAGGAATACCTGCGCATGTCACCTTTCAGTACCTCAAGTCCACTGTCTGATGAGAAATTTTCCCTCGAATAACGTTAAATTATAATCATTACGAAACGTCATGAAGGAAACCTCTATTTATTATTATTATTATTATTATTATTATTATATATATTATATATATTTGGAATCTATACAAAAATTATGAAAAAAAATCGGTATGTATAATGAGGATTTAGAAACACATTATTGCATGAAGTGTTTAAGATGCCGCCCATTTACAGGGGTATTGAGAATGTCTCCATCTAGGTTTTCTAATAAGCAAGCATTTTTTCCTTCAAAGGCCGAAATCTTGTATGGGCTAGACTAGATCAGATCGAATTTGCCATGTTTTCCAGTGTCTTCTTTCCTGGCTTCGCATTTTAGGACCAAGTCGCCAGAGAAGAATTCTTTATCTTTAGCTTTCTGATCAAATAAGGCTTTCATTTTATCCAGATATCTTTGCAACCTTTCATTTACTTTGGCCCTATTTTGTTGAACTTCGACCAACTGGTTTATCCTTTTGGTAATGTCATTGGGTTCTTCATTCGAATCCTGCCAAAGTTTAATTATTGGTAGAGAAAGGTTTATTGGTAAAATGACATTAGTTCCATATACCATCTGGAAAGGGGAAATCCAAATTGATCTTTTAGTACTTATTTTGTTGTCCCATAGAGCATATTTTAAATGGATATGCCACACTTTCTTGTTTTCAGTCAAAACCCTTTTTATCACGGTAATCAAGCTTTTGTTGGATGATTCAGCTAGACCATTACCTTGTGGATAGTAAGCTGTGGAGTGTCCTAGTACGATGTTATATTTTTGGCAAAAATTTATCATGGCCATTGACTTAAATGCTTGCGCATTATCAGTGATTATTTGTCAGGGACAACCAAACCTGGATAAAATATTATCTTCCAAAAAATTGATTACCACCGAATCAGTTGCATTTCTTGTGGGGATAGCTTCCATCCATTTAGTGAAATAATCAGTAGCAGTTAGGATCCATTTGTGCTACGCACTAGATTGTGGATGGATTTCTCCAATGAAATCAAGTCCCCATTGTTTAAATGAGGCTTTGGTTTTAACTGGAATTAGGGGTAAAGCTGGGACCTTCTGTTTTCCCGTGAACAACTGACAAGGGACACAATTTCGAACTTTAGTGTTCACTTCTATGAACAATTTAGGCTAGTAGTATCCTACTCTTAAGATTTTATAAGATGTTTTTCACCATGCATGATGTCCTCCACACACTCTGACATAGAATTCATCAATAACCCCTTCTGTTTTAGTTTCAACTAAACACCTCAGTAGAAAACCCAAAGGGTCTTTCCAATACAATTTAGCATCTATGATACAGTATTTTACAACATGTAACTTTAGCGTCCTAGATTTAGACGGGCTTAGCTCACTCAGACATTGAAGCATGAGTAGGTAATGGATGATGTCACGATACCAGGCTGAAGTAGAAAACTTGTCTTGAGTTTCGGTTGTAGGTGCAGTGACATCAAGCTCGTCTATTTCAAGAAATCCCTCTCTCTCTTGCAGCTGATTTATCCCAAGTGCTTTTAAATTCGATTCGGAAAGAAATTTGGCCAAAACCCAACCTTTGATAATTTTATTTAGTTTKTCTTCTAGGTCAAACTCCTAGATCTTAGCTAACCACCCGCCTCTTCTTCCATCGCTRTGTGGTTGCACTAGGATGTCTTTAATAGAGCTAGAGGGTACATAAGCAATGATATTTGAGTGCAACATGTAATTTCTGAAAGCCTTGAGAGATTTCACCATTGCATAGGCCTGTTTCTCCAATATATCATATTTCAACTTAGCATCTCTGAGACTTTTGCTAAAAAACGCAATAGGCCTCTCAAAACTTTCCTAGTTTTTTTGTAACAATGCAACTACGATAGTATGTTCTGAAGCAAAAGAAAAAAGAAAAAAATATTTTGTGTAATCTGGACTTGCTAGGACCAGTGCTTCACTTATTACTTTCTTGATGCATTGAAATGATGCTTTGGCTTCATTGGTCCATCTCACCTCACTGTCCTTTTTGAGCATATATGTTATCAATTTTATAATTTCAGCAAAGTTAGGGATGAATCTCCTCAAGAAATTTATTTTTCCTAAAAAAGACTGAATTTCTTTTACATTTCTAGGAAAATTTATAGTATCTATTTCCTCAACCCTTTTTGGATCGATTTTGATTCCATCTTTAGACATGATATGGCCCAAGAGTTTACCTTCTTGCATTGAGAAATGAGATTTCTTGGGATTGAGTGACAAACTGAATTTTTGACATTTCTCAAAGGTTTGTTTAAGGTGAATTAGATGTTCTGCATCAGATTTGGAGAACAAAGTCAGGTCATCGAGATATATAACAACGAGCTTATCTCTTTAACCCATGAAATATATATTCATGGCTCGCTAAAAAGTTGCCCCTGCATTCTTTAAACCAAAAGGAATTTTATCATACATGAAAGTACCCCAAGGGGTAGTGAAAGAAGTTTTTTCTTTATAGTCCTGATGCATTGCGATCTGATTGTAACCTAAAAAACCATCAATCATAGACATCCTCTTAGCTCCAACTACTTTTTCTAAAATGTGATCCATCTTAGGTAATGGGTAATTGTCTTTGAGTGATGATCGATTCAGGTTTTTGAAATCGACACATAGTCTGATTTCACCGTTTTTCTTTCTCACTGGGACTAAATTAGCTACCCACTCAGAGTATCTCAATGGAACTATGATTTTAGCATCCAGGAGTTTTTTGACCACTTTTTCTATCACCAGTAATAAGATAGGGTTAATCTTCCTAAGTTTCTGCCTAGAAGGTTTGACGCCTGGCTTTAATGGAATTTTATGTTCCATGATAGTCGTATCATAATTTCTCAACTCGACATAGGACCAGGCAGAAACTTCTTTGTATTTTTTAAGCAACTTAACATATTTTCTCTTGATTTCGGGAGACAGGTACCTGGATACTTTAACTATTCTAGGACTCTCTTCGATACCTATATTGAAATCTTAAACCTCTTCCAGCTGAGGCTGTAAGGTAGTCTTCAAAGGGATGTCATCATGATTAAAGAGCCTTTCTAAGGGAATCAGGCTTTTGGGTATCTGATTATTTTTTAGAACAAGCACATGGTGACTAGCGATTTTATCCTGGAACTCTTAGGGGTATTCCCCTTCCTGCATGATCCAAATAGGATCATTCTGGTTATGTTGGTCAGCATGAGTTTCGGTGAACTCGTCTACTATTTATAAACAATTTCAGAGTTGTTCATCATCCTCAAAGACTTGCCAATGTTGTATGTTATTGGGTATGGAAGGCCTATGTCTCATTTGTATATGATATTTTAGTTTGAAAGCAGTGGGAGGTGTGAAAGTTGAAGAAACTTTGGCTAAAGCATCTACCTGTTGATTTTCTTCTCTCAGAATGAAGTGAATATTAACAGAGGAGAAATTTTTTTCGATTAGGTCCCAAACACAATTTCGATATGACCTTAACCTAGGATTTTTAGCCTGGTACTGATGATTAACCTATTTCACGATCAACTCTGCATCGCCAAAAACTTCCAAGTTTTTAATTTTCATTCTCCTAACGACCTCTAACCCTAACACTAGATATTCGTACTCACACACATTATTAGTGTGGTCAATGTTCCACTGTAGCCTATAAGAGAAAGGCATAATGAACTGGTTATCAAGTTCCACAAAAATTACTCCAGCCCCAGCTCCAAGATAAGATGAGGCACTGTCAAAAAACATTTTCCAAACACCCGTGCTATATACATCCTATTCTATTTGTTCTTTTTCTTTTTTATTTCCTGTACAACTTTCTTCTATACACGCATAAACATCATCATCTATAGATAATATACAATTACCTGAATCCTAATCAACAATATATACAGGATAAGTATTTGGGCTGAGAGGGTCACTAATCGTGTGAACTATCCTCCGAAAACTGGAATTGTTGCATACGTTATATCAAGTTGAAAGGAACCTCCAAGTTTAGCACCCCAGGATCGGGGCAAGAGCATGCCATATTTTGGGGGTATATCTACGACAACTACATCCATTAAAATGCTTTTTGCAGGTACCTGTGCAAGGTTTACAACTAAGTCTTTTATCATGCCTATACACTTGACTTTCCTCGAATCAAATGAATATAAATATTAATAAGACCTAGTGATTTCAAGGCCGAGTCTGTCCATGATTTCTTTAGGCATCACATTATGAGAGGCCCCAGAATCTAACATGCAGTTATGGAGAAAATGGTTGAAAACAGTCAAAGTGATGTAGAAAGGGGCGACAGTGTCTCTGGCACCTTCAAAGTGTGGGCCAAAAATTGTGTTAGGCTTATCATCTTATAAGTTTATAACATCGGCTTGACTTTCATTTTCCAAAAAACTAATCATTTTAGCAATTTGTTTTCGATATATTGGGTTTTTCGCCAGTTCGACAAGGGGAATAGGGATTTTGATCTTATTGATTTCATTCTTTAGATTAAATATTCCAATGGTTTTGTTGATTTCCATGGTTTGAGTCTCCATCCCTTTCTTTTCATCTTTCTTTGGTTGAGGGGCCTTTGTTTCGGTAACAGGGGTGTCTAGTTTCTGCGTGATTAAGGGTGGCATTTCCATTGTATTTGTTTGAATAGACTATATGTTAGCGGTCTTAGTCCCTTCAATCTGTTTTCATTCATTTTTGAAACTGCTTCATCAGTTTCAACCCTCGGTAGTATCTTTTTAACTGGAGCGGTTGTGGAAACCATGTTTCTAGGTCTTAGGTTTTACTTCTGGTGGAGCTTGGCCATTATACCATCAACTATTCCCTGATAGATCAAATATTGTGAAACACTGTTGTTCTTGTTACTCTCAGTCCTATACTCTGTAGTCAGAGAATTTTTGTAATCGTGTCTCGTTATAAAAGGTTGTAGGCAGTCATCGCCAAGATTGTTCATATCCTCCTCTAACTCCTCGAAATCCTCCAAGTCTTGTCCTCCTATAAAAAATTTTCTTGTAAAAGGGGTATGGATTTTTTGATCTTCATTCTTAATTTGTTTTTGGTGGTTTTGAGGATTAGGGTTCTTCTTGAACTCCATTATTGGGTAATGTTCATTCTTATCTTGATCTAGTTCCATTCTCAATATTTTGTTTGACAGTTCTTTGATGATTCTAGCCATATCATCCATTTTGTCTTCTGAAGATCTTCCTGATCCATAAGGCCCTCCTTGCTCCCTGTATCTCTTGATTTCTTTGTGTCCAGTCTCAAATTTGGCTTTCATCTTCCCCGATGCTATCATGTTAGATTTGATTTCCAAGGCATCATCTTGCATCTTGGTGAGATCTACTTATCTTCTCTCCCTTAATAATAGGGTGAAGTCAGGATCAAAGGCTCTAGTGAAAGTCACTTTCATTGCAGGTTGTGAGGGTTTGACCTCGGTTGGGATCTTATTGTACAATTTATTGAATCATTGGGTAAACTCAAGAACTGATTCATAGTTTTTCTTTCGAAGAGCCCCAAATTTTGTTAGATAATAAAGATGGTATTTCTGCTCACCCCACTGTCTGATAAAAGTGTTTTCAAGTTCATCGTATGACGGTATAGATCCAGCTGCTCGGCCTTGAAAGCAGGTTCTTAATTTCCCTTCAAAGGTTTGAACCAAGAGTCTGGAGTAAACATATTCATGTTCCAATCCAATAATGTCAGCAAATTGATCGAAAAAAATTATGTGTTCAGCTGCCGTTAAATCGCCCTCTCTCATGAACTTGGGCAGGTTTTTCATGTAATTTTCTAGTAAATCATGGAGAGGGACTGGTAGAAATAGAGGGGCAAATATTGCACCAACCTTTGCAAGTATCTGAAGAGGCAGTGCTTGTCTGCCTTATCCTCCTCCTGGACCACCCGCGGCAGCACCTCCTGCCCCACCTCCTCCAGCCATGGCCATTGTGAATTTAGCGGTTAAAGTTTGGGGGTTATAAGGAAAGGTTTCAAGAAATCCTTTATCGATGGGGAGGAAACTTGAGAAAGAGGAGCTTGGGGAATGTGGACTGGTTCCTTCAGAACTACAGGGTGAGAATATAGGAGAATCAACAGAAGTTGAGTCGAGATATATAGGATAATTGTTTGAGTTTTGAGAGGTGGGAAATCGAACCTTGCGAAGCAAGGGAGAATCAGTCAAAATAGGAAGTGAGGAAGATCTTCATTTTCTATTGGTGTGGGAAACAACTGAGAAAGCTTCGGTCTTAAAAATAGGCAGAACCAAATCTGATTTAGGGGATGTAACTTTATCAACGGAGTATTTCTTGTAAGGGGGTGGAAATCTTGATTCACCGTGTTGATATTCAGATTCAGATTGTGTAAGTTTGGGTTGATAATTTTTATTTGTCGATGAGACAGTCTATCGGAAGTATCTTCTTGATTTTATAATTTTTTCTGGGTCGGAAAAAGGCAAAATTTTCTTGTCATATGGATTCTTCCTGGTGTTCTTCTAGTTAAGAGCCAGTTTAAACAATGTGGAGTTGCCAAGTGAAATATAAAGGTAGCCTTAGAAGGTTTTCAAACTTTTTTCACTATCAATGAAGGAAAGTGTCAATGTCGCTCTTCCCAGGGAAAAAGCTTTGTTTCTTCAGTCCCCGACAATGGCACCAAAAAGATGTTGTTCCTCGGTTTATACTTTAAGGCTCTAAAGTATACCGTCAGGCATCTGAAAAGATAGAGGAAGTTGAGGACAGAAAAATCAATGATTAAAAGGTGTGGGTTATAATTGGTTTCTCAACTGTCTCTGTCAAAATTCCCAGTTTTCCTGAATGTTGATATCTCTCTCAACTACTGCCCATGAACATTCTAACTCAACACGGTTATTTTTTGTTTGTAAGATAGTGTTAAATAAATTTAGAGCGATGTTGGTTTGATTCAAAAGACCGGGTTCAATGTTAGACTGCCTTGAAATTGGTACTGTCATGAAGGATAAAGGTAAAGAAGATACAATTCTATGTTTTCTTTTTAGGCTTCGTTATCTGTATTTCACAATGTAAAGAGAATGATTTTAAAACATGAATTAATAGGATGACTAAATTGTAGGCCGTTTCTTGTATTTGAGTTAAATTTAAAGGAAAGAAAACATGCATGATATGAGGAAAACCATAAAGCTATTAACAAGGTGAGGCATCAATTTAAGAGGAATCTCACGTTGTAACAGAAGTGTATGAAACAAGAAAAATATTAATGAAGCATATGATATTGGAATCTAAACATTTACAGGTCTTGTATCTGTTGATAACTGATACAGAGGAAAAAATGTAAATGATTTAAATAACAAAAATAATAATTTCCACAGTAGAGGTTGTACTAAATTGTAGCCAAGCATCCATCAATTAGATATATGAAAGAAAGATGAAAAGACAGGAGAACACATAACTCAGACATGACAAAATCTAAAATATTCAATCTGCATTTCTATTAATTCAGAGTCTCTTGAAAATTTCTTCGTCCAAATGCCTTTTTAGAGAAAGAAAAAAGCCCTGTTTTAGTTTTTTCTCCTTGTATTTATACAAGGTCATCAATACTTGATGGTTAGCAATATCCTACTTTTTAGGAGAAAAATAGTTACAAAACTGCAACCTTAACCGTTGCATGATTAACTTTTGTTTGTCTATCATTTTGATAGTATAATCTTTCAATCGATACTTCATTATTTAGTTGAAGTCTCTCCCTCCTTTAATGCTATACATTCAATACATTTCTCCAGAAAATGAACAAAATTTCTAGTAGGTGTCAGAAGATCCTTAGTCTCAAATAGATAAAACTTTCTTTGTACCTTTGGAAACTAGTTTTCAAAACCTTTACCGACGAACCTAATCACTTGCAACTTTAAATTTGGTTGCACCAACCATCTGTCTATTAGGTTGGCATTGATTTCCTTCAACTGTGAAATTTCTGCCTGAATCTCCTTCAAGCCCTCTTTGTAGTTCAATTGTTGTTTCACAATGTTTAGCTTCCCTAGTAGCTCAAAGCAATCATTTCTTTCAATACCTAATTCTTGCTTATCCAAAGAATCAAAGATTCCCTCACAAGCGTCTGTGATTTCTTTAACTATATTGTTGTTTTTAGATATGTTTGTTTCGCATACCTTGAGCATGATGTCTCCTCTTATCTGTTCTGTGACAAAAATCTTTAGAGTTTTCACCATCTCTCTATTTCCTGAACATGCAACTGCTTTCTAGAAGGTATTCCTTTCTTCTTTAGCCTCCTTTTCCAGTAAAATAATGTTATCAAGGGATTTGATTACCTCTTGAAAGTAATTCTGGATGATCTCTATTTTGGAGATCAATTTCTATTGCTTGGCTTCTATCTTTGTATGTGCTTCCAGCGAGAGGGTCTGGAAAGCCTTTAAGTCTACAACCTGGCCTTCTCTCAAATTTAACTTAGCCTGTAGTTGTTTTACGAGCTCCTTTTGCTGAGTAACTTGCGCCTGACTTACTTGTATCCTTTGGTTCATTTCATCTAGGCTTGATTTGAGTGATTGAATTTCTTTCCTTTCAACAGCTCTGGCCTGCTCCAAGCTTTTATTCACCTCTTCTCTAATGTTTTTCTAAACATTCTTTAACTTCTCTTGCAATTGAGCTATTGTGTGGTTACTCTTGTTTACCCTTGATCTCATGTTCTCCATAGTAAAAAAGGTTCGTTGTTTCCATGGCTCCCATGGAGCTTGGTACCTACATAGAGAGATCCTCCTCTTCCAAATTCTGTCCATCTACCAAGGCCCTATGCTTCTTCACCATACCCCCCTCTCTCATATACATCTCTTATTTCAGGAAAACATTCCTCTTTTCTATGAAAAAATAATCAGAAGGAGGGATCTCATCTCTGGAGATAGGGGTGAGATCACTAACATATATGACTCCCATCTGTGGGAGTCCAAAGGAAGACTGTAAAGGGGTTAAGGAAGCTATGGAAATTCCTAGCTCTGTAGATCTTATTTCTCCTATGGCCTTAGTTATATTGACATCAACACCATGTGATGAAGGGGGAGTGGACTTACTCGACTCAGGAGGTGTCCCAGACCTCCTCTCTTCTTCCGTCTCTAGATTTTCTATCTGCAAGGCCTCTTCATTTTGTGAAGACCTTTCAGTCTCATATGGGAATTCTTTGGGATTGAGTTTATCCTGTGTCTGAATCCTGGAGGAGTATCTTCTTGTTCTTGAGGAAGGGTGATTGCTTCTCCTTGCAGTACTTTGGGTAGACCACTATGTCTATGCTTCTGGAAGGTCTGGAAACTAGCTTGCAAGTCAGACTATAGTGTTTGTACCCTCTCTAACACCTCCTCATAGGTCCTAGTCCCTTTGAACCTGTCATCACAAGGGGACTTCTCATGTTCATAAGACTTCATATTATAGTGGGCCATGTGTTTTCCCACTAAATGGTAAGGGTTGTGCTTCCTATGTTTGAGTTCTACCAACTTGACCTCCTCCAGCGCTGCTGCTTCAACTTTGGAATGACCCAAATTTGAGAAGTGAAAATTTCCCAATCTAAATGGGAAAAATTGTCCAAGACTTCTTTTGAGCCGTCTTTAGTTCTATCCCAATCCCACCTTTTACTATTTGATGAGCTACCTCCCTACACACCAGTCCATCAGGGAGGAATTTCGGGAGCGCATGTGGAGGGATTGAACACTCGAAAACTCTGATGTAGGATAAGTTCTCCTCTATAAACCAGTCAGCAACTACCCTGAGGCTTCCTATGACCACATATGAAATGCAGGGAGGTGCACATCCATATAGCATCTGATTTAGTGGTCTCACCATGAAATGAAAGATTTCATAGAATGAGTCCTTGGCATTTTCTTCCCAAAGTTTAGAATGATATTCATGAATAGGTTCCAGGTTAGTCAGATTCCAACTCCAATTCATCAAAGGGAAAGGAGTTGTGAAGCATATAGCATCCATGATATATGCAGACATATAAAAGGATACTGGTCGGACTTTGGATCTTATAGTCTGATATTCCATGACCTTCTTCGCTATGTTATCAGATAAAATCTTATCCCAATTGAAGTTGTAACCTTCTGCTGCCTCGTGCAAAAGAGGTACCCATTCTACAGGGAAATGGGTAGGAAATTTCATCCCGAAAAGTCTACATAACATCATCGCCACATAGATCATATACTCATTTAAAGAGGTTGTGGCGTAAACACCATGGTGTTGGCCCTGAATTTTTCTTTGTGTTTCCACCAGTCTTTGATTATGCCAGGATACGTTTGGTCTGACTCAAAACATTCTTTCTTCTGAAACTCACTCATGAAATCTTTATTATAAATATACTTAGGACTGGGAGACAATTTATACATTACTTGTATATGCTCCGGTCTGAAAGAGCCAATGACGACCCCTCGGTCATCCAGAATGCTTCTTGTCTGCACGTCTGTTTTCTCTAAGGCCCAACTGATCATGTCATTATAAGTCATGAGTCACGGCTGTGTAACTACTTTGTGGAGCTCAAACTCGGCTATGTCTCGGAGTTTGTTGTCAGCATCATGGGGGAAATTCTTAATGTCATAATCCAGAGTTTCGAAATATTTTCCTCTAGGATTTTATGGAATCGATGGGATACGGTATTGTATCAGATACAATGTCTCTGTCGAGACTCAAGATTTTTGCAACTTCCTCGCTTTTCTTGGGTGCTTTCTTAGGTTCCATAATGTTTGCACTGGACCAGAAACCTGTTTAGAGAGAAAATGTGTATAAAAATGGATAAATACGATTTTTTATAGATGTAAAGAATAAGAATGAAGTTTGAAACACAAGAATTTTATTAATCCTTCATTTGTGTTATGACGAGTGTACTGATACATGCGATGAAAAATTAATGATTTAATGGAAAGATATGCCTGCAGATACGCTTTTGCGTCAAAAAATATCTTCACTTACCCATTATTAATACTGTCATATATCGACGATTTCAAAAATGGAATTCTGAAAATCGCTGCCTTCCTCAATTCCCGAAATGCGAAAAGTAGCTTACTTATCACTAATCATGTTTTGAAAACAACTTAACCTTAATCTTAGACTTTGTTTAAAGAAAATGCAATTTCACATTTCAAAACTTTGGGGATCCCATTGTCAAGAGATATGTCATAAGAAAACCATGGATCACAAAATTGCGATGGGATTAGTGAGGTGCTAATCATTCATATTAAAGATTTAATTAATCAAGATTAGTGAATAATTATTTTTTACTTTTACTTTTCGGAAAATCGAGGATCGGGAGTTCGAAGGATGAGAGTTCGAAAACTCTTTAGTAGAAAGAAAACCAAATCATGAAAGATTAAGGGAAAGATGATTGCATTTAAGAGTTTAATTAATTACGGATTAAAGAGTGCTTTGTGGAAAGCAATGGAAAATGTAACATTTATTTCTTCCCCCCTTTTTATTTTTTTATTTTTTTATTTTTTAATATGTTAAATGGTTTTGAGATTTCAACACCGGGAAATTGGGATGGTTGAAGATCATACCTCGATAAAAATCGAATATCGAAACCCAAAAAGGAACGTAAGACTTTGACTCTCATTTTTGGACTAAGGGTGGCTCCATGAATTAGGAAAAGATGAAGCTTCAGTTTCAAAGGGTAGAAAAATTAAACTTCGTGTCAACAGGAACATTGGTCAAACCATATTAATGCCTTAGGAACTTCAAAGCTAATATTGGTAGAAACATTTCCCAAACCTACAACAAAATATTTATTAGGGAGCCAATATTTAGAAGGAATCAAATCTTGATTGAATAAATTCATGTCAGAACCAATATCTAACAGATTATTGAGGAACAAAATTTCTCTTTCAATTTCTATAATGATTTCAACATGGTATTTCTGGTATCGGATAGTCAATATTTTCATAGCATTTAAATGGTTGGGATCATGTCTGGCTATGTGTAAATTATTTTCTTGTTCATTGGGAACATGTTCAAGTGGAGGAGGAGATGATGTCACTTGTTATTTTAGAGCTTTTATTTCTTGGAGAGCCCAAGAATCAACATTATATGAATCTTCAAAAGTTTCTTCATATTGATTAAGCTTGAGGCGAAGTTTTGCAACTTTTTTCTTTAGATAAAATACTTCTTTAGCCAAATCAGTCAAAGAATGATGTTGGAGCTTGGTCTCCTTGTTATGCTTGATAAAAGACTTGGTATTTCTTTCAAATTAAGAATCTAAAAATAAAGGCTTCATACCCGTTGAAGAAGAGACTCTTATATCATTTTGTTTCTGTTCAGAGTCCATTATTTTTAAAAAGGATTCTAGAAGACCTTTCTTTGTTTCCCCTTCCGGTAAATATTTGATCTGTGTTAGCATTTGAGCATCCTGATCACCTGTGTCTTGCCACATACATACTTTTATTTTTTCTTTGTGCTTGGGAGAGTCTGATGTTGAATCTGAACTAGAATAATTTTCTCATAAACAATAGTTAGAATCATTGCAATGGCAATGATGAGCCATGAAAATTTCTTCATCGGATGAAGCATACTCAAATTTTGAAGTATTTGTTGATTTTGAGCAACAACCTTCATGGAGAATATGAAATTCTTCTCTCTTGACAAAAGGATGGTGAGGACATTGGTTTGTGGTATGATCATTTGCTCCACACCAGTTACAATGTGTTCTATTTGTTAATTGTCGCTCGATTTCTATGCTGGCCTTTTGCTGTGCTTCTCTAGCCCTTTGNGTATTTGTTGATTTTGAGCAACAACCTTCATGGAGAAGATGAAATTCTTCTCTCTTGACAAAAGGATGGTGAGGACATTGGTTTGTGGTATGATCATTTGCTCCACACCAGTTACAATGTGTTCTATTTGTTAATTGTCGCTCGATTTCTATGCTGGCCTTTTGCTGTGCTTCTCTAGCCCTTTGCTCAGATATTTTCCATTTGGAATTTCTTGAAGTTTTTCCCTTTGGGCATGAGCTTGCAATGTGTCCATATTTACTACATAGCCAACATTGTACTTTCTGTCTTTCTTGAAAAGATTGTGTTTTTGGTTTTATATCTTATGGATTAAAGTAGTGAGTTCTTTGTGTATACCTGGATTTTCTGAATGGATTCCATCTATCTTTTGTTGTCTTCATATTGTGCTGATGCTTATTTTCTTTCTTTCTCTGCTTTATAGGGTCAACCAGATAAAGTCCATATTTTTCACAGATAGATTTACTATCTGGTAGATGAGACAATTTCTGGATAGACTTGTGGACTTTTATATTGGTACAAAATCCTATCAAGGATTTGGTGATGAGTGAGTAAATTTCACCCCAAGTATACATTTCATAAGGTAATTAGAAGATTTCTTTCATTTTGAGATATTCAACAAATTTTCTAGGGCTGGCGGCAAGGTATACTTGTTTCCACAAAAGATTCTGGCTATATTTTACTTCATATATCCTTTGGGTCCATTCTTTGTGGAATTATTCGTATTCAGACATCTTTCTACATTTGATATTCATTAATATTAGTTCATGTTTGTCAACAATTTCTTCTTGTGTCCCACACCAGTGTTCTAGGATTAGTGTGGTAAGGGATCCAATCATATTACTCTATGGTGTTCCATTAAGGTGATAAACTACATCTCCTTTATCATCTTTGAGTACTTCTACTTCCATTTTTTCTATCATTATTGGAGATGAGATAATTTCCCACCATTTACTCAAAGTTCCCGTGAAGCATTGGATCAAAGATTTGCATGCCTCTATTTCAGCTTTCCCTTTCATACACATTATTTTGTAAGAAACATACATTCTTTCCAGCAATTGGTGAATCTAGTGAACAGACAGACCATCTATATTCCATTCGAGAAACCATTCTTCACCAATTGACTGTGAATCATGCCTTTTCCTTTTCCAAGAAGATTAGGTGCTGGTGGTCTGCTCATATGATGA
>JASDQU011402119.1:58595-83618 GCA_032191745.1 Picea mariana
GGGGGGGGGGGTCCATAATCTTTTCAGAGCCGTATATTTGGGTGCCAAAAGCTTAGTCGTAGATCTAGGCCTGATCTTTAATCTCCGAGGCACAAATCAGTATATGAGGCAAAACATAGGCTTAATGACCTTTTTGTGGGTTTGGTGCGTTGTTTCCCTTGCTTTTGTCACCATGGGGTTAGGAAACACCACTCAACGTCAAAAATCATGAATTTTCCTTTTTCTTTCCTTTACTTGAAACTAATTTGCAGAAATGAAATATTATTTGCAAGCCAAAATACATCCAGAGTGAAAATTTTCCAGTCACCAGATGATCCTATGAATTATAGGGTTATAACAATATGTTCTATATCAAAATCAAAATTACTGAATAAAGCCTGCTATTGAGAAAACTTGGCATCACTGGCCTTTTTAACTTCTTTGTTCAAAACTCTTTTCATGGCTGCAACATCTGTTCTTAACACAAAAAATTTATTGATAAGAAATCTTTCAAACTCGTGTATTGCATTCAAGGAAGCTTTTATTTCTTTGTCTAATGCAGAATAGTTTTTCTCACTAGGTTGCCAGAGACTAGAGGTAAACTGAACTATTTCTTCTATTTGTATGCCATTATGAATTTTGATTTTTTTTAGTACAACTTCCCATCCAAGATTGCTACCATCTGTTTCAACAATTGTTTAAAGATCATCGTCAGATATATGAAGAAGTGGCAATGTTTTTGCTTTTGCCTTTATTTTCTTGAATGCTTGGGTATGTGCGTTTGTCCAAGGATTTTCTTCTTTATTCAACCTATCATTCAACAAATTTATATCTTGTGCACAATATTTATAAAAATGACTTATATAATTGAGACTTCCCAAGAATCTTTGGAGTTGTAATTTGTCCATAATTTTGTCTGGGAATTTATCTGCAAATTCAACAACATGGTTCTGGAGGACCAATTCACCATTATTTATGATGTGCCCAAGATACTTTATCTCTGTTTTGAATAGTTCTAGTTTCATTTTTGAAAATACTAATCCAACCTTTTGGATAATATGCAAGAACTTTCTGAGATGTTTGAAGTGTTATTCAACAGAGGAAGAAAATACTAGGATGTCATCAATATAAACAATCAACCAATCAATGTATTGTTTTATGGAATCATCCATGACTCTCTGAAATTTGGAAGGGGAATTTTTCAATCCAAAGGGCATGACATTCCATTCATAGTGTCATGTGGGAACAGTGAAGGTAGTTTTGAACTTATCTTCTTCGTTTATGGCCACTTTCCAAAAACCTAATTTTAGATCAAACTTAGAGAAGATCTTTTCTCCAGCAATTCTGGTCACCAAACTGGACTTGTTAGGGATGGGGTACGTGTCATCAGTCAATACCATATTCAAAGATTTGTAGTTGATGACCAATCTAGGGATTCCTCTTACTTGTTCAGAATGTTTATTTACATAGAATCTGTAACAATTCCATGGACTAATAGATTCACTGATAAGTCCTTTATGGAGTAGACCTTTTATTTCATCAGAGCAAAGATTTTGGTATTTTGTGTTCATAGAGATAACTCTTCTTTTGCACGATGTTCCTTCATATGAATCTTTATAAGGAAGTTCTACTTCATGCTTTTTATGGTGCGAAAATGCAATGGGATTTTCTGAGCATACCTTTGCTTCAAATTATTTCTAGAGTTCTAAAATCTGTTGTTCTATATGGCTCTAGGCAATTTGATATTTAATTCCTAGCTCAGTGCTTTTTCCCTTCAATTCTTCTATTTTTAGTACTTTTTTCCGAACTGTGTGGATATGAGATGATATCTTGGGTATAGACACAAAAGGGAGTTGGATAGAGATCTTTGAAGTTTTGGTTTGGGAGGGAATACTGATGAAATAACCAGGAGATTTATTGGGTAGTCTGGCGGAACCATGTGGCTCAACAACAACAAAGAAGGGAGTGCCAAGAATGCAGGCAACTGGGATTTCTATTAACATGAATTTCAAGTATACTGAATAATGTTGGAAACATAAAGTTGCTTCAGGTATTTCATAGAGTAGTTGAGTAGGTTGGTTTCCCAAACCGATATCACTTTGTTGGGTCTTATGCCAAAATTGGACAGGAATGATTTCTTTGTTTAGAATATTTAGATCAGAACAAGTATCTAGTAAGGTTTTGAGCCAAATCATTTTTCCTTTGATCATGATATCCAGAAGGACATGGAAATTTTGGTGTTCATTGGACAAGATTTGTTGCTTATCTTCTTTTATTGTGGCTTTTTTAATGTCCGTTTTTAGATTGCAAATTTCTTTGCCCAAATCAGAGATGGATATAGTTTGGACAGGGTAGGAAACAAGTGGGGTGAGGATAGGTCATATGAGAAAAGGGGAAAGGATTTTTCTTGCTGACTGGTTTCTGCAGAATGTGGCACAAAATTCTTGTTGTGCTTTCCACTCATAAAAGGAAATCCAGACATCCTTTTCTTTCATATAATTTTTCCATGCTATTTACAAAGCTATTTTTTATTTGTCTGGTGTATATTTTGAGAATTTATTAGCATTAGGATGAGTAAAGAGATCCCAATTTAGCATGATTTTTATCCAATCTTCTTTTACATGCTTTTTCTTGCACCCTCTCATTAGGGTAAGGAATTTTCTTATTTCTAGTATTGTTGGTCTTTTAAAATCCTCTGGAATAGAATCAGTAATATGGCAAGGGGAAATGTATAGGTCAAGAGAAGGAGATGTTATCATTAGCATGTGATTGTCATGGGGAAAAGGAATTTCTAAACATTGAGGGTGTGGACAAGGATCTTTTGTTGTAGAGTTGGGAAGAGGAAAGTTTGTTCTTGGATTATGGAATTGGTGTTCAAATTGAATTTCGTTGTCTTCTGTGGTTGTCGATAGGCTTGAAAGAGTTACCAATTTTTGACAATCTAAGAATTGGATAGAGTAGGGGACTCGTTTCAGTGAGGAAGCTAGAGGTTGGAGAGAGGAATGTAAGAACAAAGTCGTAGATGGTGGAGAAGGTGTAGAAAGTCCACCATGCTTAGTATGCAAGCTCTATTTTGAAGGAGGGAAAGAGATTACAGTAAAAGAAGGTGATTCTTGTATGTGTGTAGAGGTGATGGTATGTTGGATGGGGTTTTGAGGAATGTCTATAACCCAATGAGAGGTAAAAGAGAGGTTTTCCCACTTGATGAGTTAATGTTCCATTTTTTGGTTGACAGGGTTAGTAAGGATGAGTGTACTGGATTGAGAATTTTGGCTGGGTGTATGTAACATAGAAGGGTATAAAGTGTTGGTATGTTGGAAGCAACCACATGAGTGGATAGAAATATTAGTGCGAGTATTACGCATGTCAAAGCCAGTAGTGCGGATTTGGAGTTTAAGAATATCCTCAAGGTTTTCATCAAAAGTATAGACTGAGATATTTGGATAACAGTCAAAGTATACAGGTCCATTTGATAAGGGCACAACAATTCCACCAATGAGAGAGTCAGTAAATTTGTTGTGAGTCATGTCTTGGATGGTGCAGAGGGCATAGGCATTTATTCCCTTATGTACTAAGGCATTGATGCCTACTCGGATACAACCAAAATGAATATAGATTGTTTTATTTTTCTTTGCTTCAGCTTGGATTTATTTAACATTGAGTAAGGAAATTGTTTGACTTACATCATTGTTTTTTTGGATACGATTGATTGATTCTTTGACAAAAACTCCGGTAATGACACAGAGATGAAACATGCTCAAATCACTATATACTTGGCTGGGAGAAATATTGGGTAATCTCCATGCAGCTTGAGGTTGTGACTCAACTATTCTATATTGGCCCGGTTTAAACATTCAACATTATTATCATAGAACATGGAGCTAAGGCTACTTTCAAAAGTATTTCATTCAACATCCCTTACTTATTTAAAATACATAGAGTGATCCATAACTTTAAAGATAGTAATAACTATCACTGCACAAAAAAGCAGGGCATTTAACTCTAGTTCTCTGAAAGAATTTTGAATAGGCTCCTGGTTGACTGCTCATGCAATGACTAGCTAGAACTAAGAGAGTTGCAAAAGTGGAAACCTTGTCTTTCAAATGACCAAGACTTTTGATATGGTTCTCACATATATATATACTAATAAAACATATAACGGAGAGATAAGTCTGTTATCATACCTGGGTCAAAATGAGGCTTGGCTTTGATACAAAATGGTATCAAATCCAAGCCTCATTTTGACCCGGGTATCTTAACACACTTATCTCTCTGTTATATGTTTCATTAGTATATATATCTGCGAGAAATGTATCAAAAGTCTCAGGCCTTTGAAAGACAAGGTTTCCACATTTTCGACTCTCTTAGTTATAGCTGGTCATTCCCTGAGCAGTCGGCTAGGAGCCTATTCACAATTCTCTCAGAGAACTAGAATTAAACGCCCTACTTTTCTATGCAGTGATAGTTATTACTATCTTTAAAGTTATGGATCACTCTATGTATTTTAAAGAAGTAAGGGTTGTTGAATGCAGTACTTTTGAAGGTAGCCTTAGCTCCATGTTCTCCAATAAAGTTGTTGAAAGGTATTTAAGTTTAACACATTCTGATCCCATAACTTGTCTCATGATCCACCACATGCCCTCCATTGAGACATTATATCCTAGACTCCAAGATGTCTATAAAGGTATGAGACCACCTAGATCTCCCAAATATGGATTGAGTTACACAGAGCAATGTGACAAAGTTATTCCAGCCTGCAGATTTGATAATCCCATACCCCCATCTCTCCAAAGACCAAATATTTTTGAAATCCATAAATTTCACTCTATCATAATGGGATGTCCAAAAAACACCATTGAAGAAAAATGGATAAAGAAAATGCTAAATTGGGATCTTTTTACTCATCCAGAGTCAAAAGAATTCAATCTATCCATCCCTAATGAGGAAAAAACCCATCTGTCTCAAGAATGGAAAACATTTATCTCCAAAAAAAATCTTTGGATTTCTTTCTATGTATGGAAAAAAAAATTTCAAAATCTAGCAGTCCAAATGTTAGAAGCAGGAAGTCCTTCTAGACATGAATGGAAAAATATGGAAGGAAAACTAGTAGAATCAACATCCACCTTCCCTCCTTTCAAAGGCATTATCCTTGAATATGGAAGCAAATAATCTAGAGTTGTGCCTCTTATGTTGGCAGATGAAGCAACCCAACTACCTGGTTTACAAAGAAAAGTACAGTCTGTGTCTAAACAGATAAACTGGACTAATAGAGCCTTGAGAGGAACGACTACTCACACTTTTGTAACAAATGATTATGCCCGAAAAGGAAAAATCATAGATCTACAAGTTTCTACAAACACAATAGTCCAGTTTGTAAGCCAATTAAATAGCAGAGTAACAGATATTACTTATTGTGTTGAAAAAACACAAGAGTTAGTAAAGCATAAAACTGATGATTCTGCTAAAAATCACGAGGAATTAATGGAAGGATTAGGAGAAGTTTTTTTAGTAGTGGGAAAAACTCTCTTAAAAATACAAAAGAAAGATACTCATCCCGATAAACCAATTCCTCGGTCTTTTATTCTTCCCCACACAACCATATCTATCATTTCTCCTGTATATATCCCAAACGAAAAAGAAATTCAAAAACAATTCCCAGCTCATTTTCCGAGAGATCACGCTGATCCCTCTTCCTCTACCAATCCAAATATTTCCCTAGTCTCCATCCAATGCCCTTCATATGAAATTGTATCTCATCATATGAGCAGACCACCAACACATGGTCTTCTTGGAAAAGGGAAAATGCCTGATTCACACTCATTTGGTGAAGAATGGTTTCTCGAATGGAATATAGATGAGCTGTCAGTTGGCCAGATTCACCAATTTCTCGACATAATGTATGTTTCTTATAGAATAATGTGTAAGAAAGGGAAAACTGAAATATAGGCATGCAAATCTTTGTTCCAATGCTTCACGAAATTTGAGTAAATGGTGGGAAATTATCTCATCTCCAATAATGATAGAAAAAATGGAAGTATAAGTACTCAAAGATGAGCAAGGAGGTGTAGTTTATCACCTTAATGGAACACCATAGAGTAATATGATTGGATCCCTTACCACACTAATCCTAGAACACTGGTGTGGGACATAAGAAGAAATTGCTAACAAACATGAACTGATATTAATGAATTTCAAATGTAGAAAGATGTCTAAATATGAAGAATTCTACAAAGAATGGACCCAAAGGATATATGAGTTAAAGGATAGCCAGAATCTTTTGTGGAAACAAGTATACCTTTCCGCCATCCCTAGCAAATTTGTTGAATATCTCAAAATGCAAGAAACCTTCAAATTACCTTGTGAAATGTATACTTGGGTGAAATTTACTCACTCATCACCAAAGCCTTGATAGGATTATGTACAAATATGAAAGACTACAAGTCTATCCAAAAATTGTCTCATCTACCAAATAGTAAATCTATCTGTGAAAAATATGGACTATATCTGGTTGATCCTATCAAGTGGAGAAAGAAAGAAAATAAGCATGCGCACAATATGAAGAGAACGAAAGATAGATGGAATCCATCCAGAAAATCCAGGTATATCACAAAGAACTCACTACTTTAATCCATAAGATATAAAACTAAAAACACATTCTTCTCAAGAAAGACAGAAAGCACAATGTTGGGTATGTGGTAAATCTGGGCACATTGCAAGCTCATGCCTAGAGGGAAAAACTTCAAGAAATTCCAAAGGGAAAATATCTGAAAAAAAGGGCCAAAGAAGCATAGCAAAAGGCCGACATAGAAACCGAGCGACAATTAAGAAATAGAACACACTGTAATAGGTGTGAAGCAAATTATCATACCACAAACCAATGTCCTCACCATCCTTTTGTCAAAAGAGAAGAAGTTCATCTTCTCCATGAAGGTTGTTGCTCAGAATCAACAGATACTTCAGAATTTGAGTATGCTTCATCCGATGAAGAAATTTTCATGATGATCATTGCCATTGCAATAATCCTAACTATTGTTTATGTGAAAATTCTTCTAGTTCAGATTCAACATCAGACTCTCCCAAGCACAGAGAAAAAATAAAAGTATGTTTGTGGCAAGACACAGGTTATCAGGATGCTTAAATGCTAGCACATATCAAATCTTTACTAAAAGGGGAAATGAATAAAGGTCTTCTAGAATCCTTTTTAGAAACAATGGCCTCAGAACATAAACAAAAGTATCCAAGAGTTTCTTCTTCAACAGGTACGAAGCCTTTATTTTTAGGTGCTTCATTTGAAAGAAATAACAAGTCTTTTATCAAGAATACGACCAAGCTCCAACATCCTTCTTTGATTGATTTGGCTAAAGAAGTATTTTAAATAAAGAAATAAGTTGTAGAACTTCACCTCAAGCTTAATCAATATCAAGAAACTTTTGAAGATTCATATAAAGTTGATTATTGGGCTCGCCAAGAAATAAAATCTCTAAAAGAACAAGTGACATCATCTCCTCCTCCACTTGAAGATGTGCCCAATGAACAATAAAATAATCTACACATCGCCATACATGATCCCAACCATTTACAAGGGTTAAATGCTATGAAAATATTGACTATCCAATACCAGAAATACCATGTCAAAATCATTATAGAAATTGAAGGAGAAACCTTCTTCCTCAATTCTCTGTTAGATACTGGTTCTGACATGAATTTACTCAATCAAGACTTGATCCCTTCTAAATACTGGCTCCCTAGTAAATATTCTGTTGTAGGTCCTGGGAAATGTTTCTACCAATATTAGCTTTGAAGTTCCTAAGGAATTAATATGGTTTGACCAATGTTACCTTGGGATGAAATTCCTCCTCGCTGATCTTCCTGTAGATTGTGTCCTGGGAACTCATTTTCTTGTAGTTGTTGAACCACATGGGTCGACAAGAACATCCTTAGGTCATCCATCCTATTATCTCACCATCCCTAGTCTTATAAGAAATGGTCCTCCTATAAAAAAAAATACTTTTGTTCATTTCAAAACCAATGATAAATACTGTCTTTTGCCAAACCACAAGTCTTGTCATTATAGAAACCTAGGATGATTTGAATAATAGACCAGCGATAGAGAATATTGATGATAACCTTGGATGAATAGAATATCATCAAAATTGGGCACCACACTAAGAATTGAGTTGGGCTGAAAGGATTGAGTTTGGGCTCCCAAGATTCTCTTCCAATACTAGCATACATGTAATTCCACCTGAACATATTATAAGAAGAATGCATCAGGCGCAAACCCTTGCAGCGAGAGAAAAATTGTTAGAAATGGGAGATATAACTAGACTATGCTCTACATTCAGGAGATGGTATTGTCAAAATATACAACAATGGTAGACTACACCAGACCAATCTTATTTTGTTATCAACTGAATGATATCTCTACAGTCTTGGCCACAACAAGATCATTCTCAAAGACTTTTTGAAATCAATTATCATCAATACAAGCCTATGTGGGACCACATGTGTTTATGGAGTGAAATATACAAATATTATTACTACATGATGAAATTTTCAAGTAATTTAAGAAATAACACTAATCCCATACCATAATGGCTTGAAGTGTGGTGGAAGAACTTTGATTTAAACTCAAGTGCCATTCATCCAGATGTCAGAAAATCTTGGCAATTTGTCCACCAAGTAAATCTATCAGATAATGTTCATCGTCTTCACCAAATCTCCAATACTGGTTTCATGAACATGTTCATAGATGAAAATAATCCTTGGGTCATCAGAATCAAATATGTCATTCAACAAGAAGAAGATAAAAATGAAGACCCAAATATGTACCAGGAGGTTTTTACACAACATTGGGATCCATATTATTTTAACCATTTTCATGATCAGACTGTTGAATAAAGGTTATTAGTGGGACCTGTCCAATATCATGTCTTACTCGCCGACAGTGTTGTCAGTCGATTTCTGTGAGTTCACAATACAAACTCCACTTTGTACAAACTCTTGTCATTTATCTGTCGCAAGGAATCTTGGAAACCCAGAGCACTTCTCTGGATTTTGGCATGGTTTGACCCAAATTTCCATGGTACTTCCAAATACATGGAAAGATGATTATAATCTTGGTCAGATGGCTCTTGCATGTTCTCTCTTCCAAGTATACAATAAATCTAGAAAGTAGATTTGATTCTTAGGGGAATAAGTCGAATGTCTTTTCAAAAAATGATTCCTTTCTCCAAAAACTTGTATATAAGGAGAAGGGAGGTTCATAGAAAGGGGTCTAAATTTTTAGTTAGTCCGAGTCTTCTAAGCTCCCTCTCTTTGAGCTTTCAGTCTTTCTTTTAAGTTTCAGTCTATTAGTCTGTGTGTAATATTGTGGTAGAAGCATTTAATTTCAGTCTATTAGTCTGTGTGTAATCTTTTGAGAGAGAGCATCCTATGCTCAAATTCAAGTCTATAAACCCATGTTGTTTTGGCTCATATAATACAAATCAACTTCCGCATGTTTATCTCTGAAAATTGTCTATTCTCTAGTCTGTGTATTTTTCTATTTTTGTTTGCCTACTAAAGCGATTGTCGGAAGTTCACTATAGGTTGGTGCCTAAAAGTTCACTAAGAAGATTGTCGGAAGTTCACTTAGGTCCTGAAGAGCATCATGGTAAGCCCGACTAGGAAGGTGGCTACTAAGGGCAGTAAGGAGTTGGGATGTTCAAAGGTTCAAGATGCGATTTTCTTGGGTTCACCTAGGGGGTTGCTAGGTTCAAGTTGAGATCGCAGAAGAAAGAATCAACATAAGCAGAAAATCAAAGACAAGGAAGAAAAATAAGCAAAGACAACCTTTCAAGCTTCATTCTCCATCGAGGGAAGCCTTTATGTTTACAAAATGGTATCAGAGCCTTGTTTTTTTGCCTTGATTTTCTTGACTGCTTGGGTATGTGTGCATGTCCAAGGATTTTCTTCTTTCTTCAACCTGTCATTCAACAAATTTCTATCTATGTGCACAGTCTTTATAAAAATGGCTTATATAATTGAGACTTCCCAAGAATCTTTGGAGTTGTAATTTGTCCATAATTATTTATGGGAATTTATCTACAAATTCAACAGCATGGTTTTGGAGGACCAATTAACCGTTATTTATGATGTGCCCAAGATACTTTATCTCTGTTTTGAATAGTTCTAGTTTTTTTTTTGAAAATACTAATCCATCCTTTTAGATAATCTACAAGAACTTTCTAAGATGTTTGAAGTGTTGTTCGATAGAGGAATAAAATACTAGGATGTCATCAATATAAACAATCAACCAATCAAAGTATTTTTTTAGGGCATCATCCATGACTCTCTGAAATTTGGAAGGGAAATTTTTCAATCCAAAGGGCATGACATTCCATTCAAAGTGTCCTACGAGAACACTGAAGGTAGTTTTGAAATTATCTTCTTCTTTTCTTTACTTGAAAGCTTGAAAGGTTGTCTTTTCTTGTTTTTCTTGCTTGTCTTTGCTTTTCTGCTTTTTCGACACTTTCTTCTGCGATCTTAGATTGAACTTGGCGACCCCCCTAGGTGAACCCAATAAAAAACAAGCTTGAACCTTCGAACAACCCAATGCCTTAATGCCCTTAGCGGCCACCTGCCTAGAGGGACTTACCATGACGCTCTTCAGGACCTAAATGAACTTCTGGCAATCTTCTCAGTGAACTTTTAGGCACCAACCTCCAATGAACTTCTGACAATCGCTTTAGTAGGCAAACATAAATAACAAAATACACAGATAAGAGAATAGACAATTTTCAGAGATAAATAGGCAGACGCTGATTTGTATTATATGAGCCAAAACGGCATGGGTTTATAGACTTGAATTCGAGCACATAATGCTCTCTCTCAAAACATTATACATAGACTGATAGACTGAAACTAAATGCTTCTTCCACTTTAGGTTTCGATTGGTCGAGCCAGAATCACGCAATCTTATCAGGGCAACTTAAAATAAAGACTCAAATCTTAAAGAGAGGGATATTAGAAGACTCAAACTAACTAAAAACTGAGACCCCTTTCTATGAAGCTCACTTCTTCTTATATACAAGTTTTTGGATAAAGGAAACATTTTTTGAAAAGACATTCGACTTATTCCCCTAAGAATCAAGTATAATTTATAGATTTATTGTATACTTGGCAGAGAGAACATGAAATAGCCATCCGACCAAGATTCTAATCATATTTCCACGTATTTGGAAGTACCTTGGAAATGCGGGTCAAACCACGCCAAAATCCAGAGAAGTTCTCTGGGTTTCCAAGATTCATTGCGACAGATAAACGTTAGGAGTTTGTACAAAGTGGAGTTCATATACTAAACCCATAGAAATCGATTGACACCACTTTCGGCCAGTAAGACATGATAGTGGATAGGTCCCACTAATAACCTTTATTTAACAGGCTAATCATGAAAATGGTTAAAATGATATGGATCCCAATGTTGTGTAAAAACCTCTCGGTACATATTTGGGTCTTCATTGCTATATTCTTCTTGTTGAAGGACATATTTTATTCTGATGGCCCAAGGATGCTTTTCATCTGTGAACATGTTCATGAAACCAGTATTGGAGATTTCGCCAAGACGATGAACATTATATGACAGATTTACTTGGTGGAAAAATTGCCAAGATTCTATGACATTTGGATGAATGGCACTTGAGTTTAAACCAAAAATTTTTCACCATGCTTCAAGCCATTCTAGTTCAGGATTAGTGTTATTTATGAAATTACTTGAAAATTTCATCATGCAGTAATACTATCTGTATCTGTCGCTCCATAAACACATGTGGTTTCACATAGTATTGTATTAATGATAATTGATTTCAAAAAGTCTTTGAGAAGGATCTTGTTGTGGCCAAGACTATAGAGATCTCATTCGGTTGATAACAAAATAAGAATGGTCTAGTGTAGTCTTCCATTTTTGTAGATTTTGACAATACCATCTCCTGAATGTAGACCATAGTCTGGTTATATCTCTCATTTCTACCAATTTTTCTCTGGTTGCAAGGGCTGGTGCTTGGTGCATTATTCCTATAAGATGTTGAGGTGGAATTACATGTATGCTAGTATTGGAAGAGAATCCTGGGAGTCCAAACTCAATCCCTTCATACCAACGCAATTCCCAGTGTGGTGCCCAATTTTGATGATATTCTATCCATCCAAGGTTATCATCAATATGCTTTGTTGCTGGTCTATTATTCAAATCACCCCAGGTTTCTATAATTATAAGACTTGTGGTTGGGCAAAAGACAATATTTATCTATGGTTTTGAAATGAATGGAAGTATTTTTTTGATAGGAGGACTATTGCTTACAAGACTAGGGATGGTGAGATAATAGGCTAGATGACCTAAGGATGTTCTTTCTGACCCATGTGGTTCAACAAATGCAAGAAAACGAGTTCCTAGGACACAATCTACAGGAAGATTAGCGAGGAGGAATTTCATACCAAGGGAAAATTGGTAAAACCATATTAATTTCTTATGAACTTCAAAGCTAATATTGGTAGAAACATTTCCGAGAACAACATCAGAATATTTACTAGGGAGCCAATATTTAGAAGGGATCAAATCTTGATTGAGTAAATTCATGTATAAACCAGTATCTAACAGAGCATTGAGGAAGAAGATTTCTCCTTCAATTTCTATAATGATTTCAACATGGTATTTTTGTTATTGGATAGTCAATATTTTCATAGCATTTAACTCTTGTAAATGGTTGGGATCATGTCTAGTGACGTGTAGATTATTTTATTGTTCATTGGGCACATCTTCAAGTGGAGGGGGAGATGATGTCACTTGTTCTTTTAGAGCTTTTATTTCTTAGCGAGCCGAAGAATCAATTTTATATGAATCTTCAGAAGTTTCTTCATATTGATTAAGCTTGAGGCGAAGTTCTGCAACTTCTTTCTTTAGATACAACACTTCTTTAGCCAAATCAGTCAAAGAAGGATGTTACAGCTTGGTCTCCTTATTATGCTTGATAAAAGACTTGGTATTTCTTTCAAATGAAGCATCTACAAATAAAGGATTTGTACCTGTTGAAGAAGAAACTCTTGGATCCTTCTGTTTCTGTTCGGAGGCCATTGTTTTTAAAAAGTATTCTAGAATACCTTTATTCATTTCCCCTTATGGTATAYATTTGATCTATGCTAGCATTTGAGAATCCTGATCACCTGGGTCTTTCCACATACATAATTTTATTTTTTCTCTGTGCTTGGGAYAGTCTGATGTTGAATATGAACCAGAAGAATTTTCACATAAACAATAGTTAGGATCATTGCAATGGCAATGATGGGCCATGAAAATTTATTCATCGGATGAAGCATACTCAAATCATGAAGTATTTGTTGATTCTGAGCAACAACCTTCATGGAGAATATGAACTTCTTCTCTTTTGACAAAAGGATGGTGAGGACATTGGTTTGTGGTATGATCATTTGCTCCACACCTGTTACAGTGTGTTCTATTTGTTAATTATTGCTCTGTTTCTATGTTGGACTTTTGTTGTGCTTCTTTGGCCCTTTTTTCAGATATTTTCCCTTTGGAATGTCTTGAAGTTTTTCCCTTTGGCATCATCTTGCAATGTGTCCATATTTACCACATAGCCAGTATTGTACTTTCTATCTTTCTTGAGAAGAATGTGTTTTTAGTTTTATATCTTATGGATTAAAGTAGTGAGTTCATTGTGTATACCTGGATTTTTTAGCTTGATTCCATCTATCTTTCATTGTCTTCATATTCTGCTCGTGCTTATTTTCTTTCTTTCTTTGCTTGACAGGGTCAGCCAAATATAGTCCATATTTTTCACAGATAGATTTACTATCTGGTAGATGAGACAATTTCTGGATAGACTTGTGGACTTTCATATTTGTACATAATCCTATCAAGGGATTGGTGATGAGTGAGTAAATTTCACCCCAAGTATACATTTCATAAGGTAATTTGAAGATTTCTTTCATTTTGAGATATTCAACAAATTGGTTAGGGATGGCGGAAAGGTATATTTGTTTCCACAAAAGTTTATGGCTATCTTTTAGTTCATATATCCTTTGGGTCCATTCTTTGTGGAATTATTCATATTCAAACATCTTTCTACATTTGATATTCATTAATATCAATTCATGTTTGTCAGGAATTTCTTCTTCTATCCCACACCAGTGTTCTAGGATTAGTGTGGTAAGGGCTCCAATCATATTACTCTGTGGTGTTCCATTAAGGTGATAAACCACATCTCCTTGCTCATCTATGAGTACTTCTGCTTCCATTTTTTCTATCATTATTGGAGATGAGATAATTTCCCACCATTTACTCAAAGTTCCCATGAAGCATTGGATCAAAGATTTTCATGCCTCTAATTCAGTTTTCCCTTTCATACACATTATTCTGTAAGAAAGATACATTCTGTTAAGCATTTGGCGAATCTGGCCAACTGACAAACCATCTATATTCCATTCGAGAAACCATTCTTCACGAAATGACTGTGAATCAGGCATTTTTCCTTTTCCAAGAAGATAAGGTGTTGGTGGTATGCTCATATGATGAGATATATTTTCATATGAAGGGCGTTGGATGGAGACTAGGGAAAGATTTGGATTGATAGAGGAAGAGGGATCAACTTCTTCTGTTGGAAAATGTGTCGGGATTTTTTTTTTAATTTCTTTTTCTTCTGGGATATATACAGGAGAAATGATAGATATGGGTGCATGGGGAAGAATAAAAGACCGAGGAATTGGTTTATTGGGATGAGTATATTTCTCTTGTATTTTTAGAAGAATCATTAGTTTTCTGCTTTACTAACTCTTGTGTTTTTTGAACACAATCAATAATGTCCATTACTCTGCTGTTTAATTGGTTTACAAACTGGACTATTGTGTTTGTAGAAACTTGTAGATCTCTAATTTCTCCTTTTCGGGCATAATCATTTGTTACAAAAGTGTGAGTAGCCATTCCTCTCAAGGATGTATTAGTCCAGTTTATATGTTCAGACACACACTATACTTTTCTTTCTAAGATAGATAGTTGGGAGGCTTCATCTGCCAACATAAGAGGCACAACTCTAGATTGTTTGTTTCCATCTTCAAGGATAATGCCTTTGAAAGGCGAGAATGTGGATGTTGATTCTACTGGTTTTCCTTCCAAATTTTTCCATTCATGTCTAGAAGGACTTCCTGCTTCTAACTTTTGGACTGTTGGATTTTGCAATTTTTGTTTCCATATATAGAAAGAAATCCAAATATTGTTTTTAGAGATAAACGTCTGCCATTCTTGAGACAGACGGTTTTTTTCCTCATTAGGGATAGATAGATTGAATTCTTTTTACTCTGGATGAGTAAAAAGATCCCAATTTAGCATTTTCTTTTCCCATTTTTCTTCAATGGTGTTTTTTGGACATCCCATCATGATAGAGTGAAATTTAAGGATTTCTTTGGTCTTTAGAGAGATGGGGGTATGGGATTATCAAATCTGCAGGCTGGAATAACTTTGTCACATTGTTCTATGTAACCCAATCCATATTTGGGAGATCTAGGTGGTATCATAACTTTATAGACGTCTTGGAGTCTAGGATCTAATGTGTTAATGGAGGGCATGTGGTGGATCATGAGATAAGTTATGGGATCAAAATGTGTTAAACTTAAATACCTTTCAGCAACTTTATCAGAGAACATGGAGCTAAGGTTACTTTTAGAAGTACTGCATTCAGCATCCCTTACTTCTTTAAAAGACATAGAGCGATCTATAACTTTAAAGATAGTAATAACTATCACTGCACAGAAAAGCAGGGCATTTAATTCTAGTTCTCTGAGAGAATTTTGAATAGGCTCCTGGCCGACTGCTCACACAATGACTAGCTAGAACTAAAAGAGTCACAAAAGTGGAAACCTTTTCTTTCAAAGGCCCGAGATTTTTGATACGGTTCTCGCAAATTTATATACTAATGAAACATATAAAAGAGAGATAAGGATGTTATCATACCTGGGTCAAAATGAGGCTTGGCTCTGATACCATTTTGTTAACACAGAGGCTTCCTCCAATGGAGAATGAAGCTTGAAAGGTTGTCTTTTCTTGTTTTTCTTGCTTCTCTTTTCTTTTCTTCTTCTTCCGATTCTTTATTCTGTGATCTCATCTTGAACCTGGTGACCCTCTAGGTGAACCCAAGAAAATCCCAACTTGAACCTTTGAACAACCCAACACCTTACTTCCCTTAGCGGCCACCTACTGCTAAGGGCAGGCCAACCATAATTAACTGAATTCGACTCTGAGAAAGTTGTGGGTATCTTAAGTAGTGTGTTGTTCGAGGAATGGGTATCTTCAGATTTTCTAATGGTTGTGCAGTTGTTCCAGTGGAATCCCTCTCTGGCAAGGATCATGTTCTCAAGTTTAAAACCACCCTCTATACTCATTAATTATTATACGCTATGTTTTCTTGTGTCATCTTCCACCACTTATTTCTGTCTATTGCTGTCGCAGATGATAATATGAAGAAGATTATTTGTTTTTTTTGTATTTTTTTCTATATGTTAATGAGTTTAGCTTGCATGGTTGGGTAATGATTGTTATCTTTCAGATCATCAGTGGGTGTGTTTTGTTTTTTTTTTGTTTGTAGTTTTTGTTATATTTTAATGAGTTTAGTTTGGATGGTTGTATAGTATGATTGTTAGCTTTTGGATTGGGTGTTTTGCTTTGTTTGTGTTTGTAGTTTTTGGTATATACTAATGAGTTTAGTTTGGATGGTTGGGTAGCATGATTATTATGTTTCTCATTTGGGTTTAATTTTAGAAGTAACATGTTGGCTGGTTGTGATAAAACAAATCATCAATAGGCTTAAATTGTTTTGTAGGATATGGACGGATTTCCTCGCACCTATTATTCTGACTTCAATTGATCAAATCATCTAAAAATAGAATTGGTTAGGTGCACATTAATTGTAAGTGTTGGAGAGATACTATTATCTATGTAAACTTGTAGAGGCAAAGTGGGATGAGTGTGAGATGGTTGTAAGCCAACTAAAAAATAGAATTGGTTAGGTGCACATTAATTGTCACTATTGGAGAGATGCTATTATCTATGTAAGCTAATAGAGGCAAAGTTTGATAAGTGTGAGATCGTTGGAAGCCTAGTTTGGTTGTTGTAATTCTTCTTTGAACAATAAGAAAACGTTTATCATTTGTGAGTGGATGAGGTTTTACCACGTAAATGATTGTATTCATTTATGTGATTGTTTTTATTGTTTTATTTTCCATAAAAATATTGTTGTGTTTATGCTTTCATTGGCCAATCAATTATTTCTATAAACATAAATAATTTGAACTTAAATAGTTGGATAACACAATTGTGATCTTTCTCGTTTAAGTTTAATTTTGAAAATAGTGTGTTGACTAGTTATGATGATGTTAAAAGGGTATACATCCTTTGAATAGAGATACACTCAAGTGTGATTGTTTTGATTCCACCTAATCCAAATCTTAATCAATTTCCATAATTAAAATAAATAAATTATTATTAAAATTTAGATATCATCTATCAGTAAATTTTCCATTTTCCTATTGAGTAGATTAAAATAAATAAATTACTATTAAAATTTAGATATCTAAAATTTTCACTTTTCTCTTAAGCAAAAAAAGCAAATTTAGTGACATAATTTTATTGTAATTTTTATTTAATACCCTTTTTTAATGACATTATGATCATATAATGTATATAATTATAAAACTTCATTTAAAATTGATGATTTTACTTTGGTTGGTAGGAAAGAGCCAAAACATTTTTTTATTAGGATAATTAATCATAAAAATAATTTACTATATGTATATTTGACTATTTAATGATTATCGACATTATCCATCAAATTTGTTTCCCCGGGTTTATTAGATTTCAACATAAAATTGTGAATATTTTTATTTTTATTTTAAGAGTTTTTATAGTTTAGTTTTTTTAATGAGGTTGATTATAAATTTTTTTGAAGAGGGTCCCTCCTTTTACAGAAATACACTATTATTTTTAATTCCTTGGTGCTCTTATTTATGACACATTACAATTAGGGAGAATATTGTCGATATTTTGGATAATTATATAAAAACATATTTTAAGAGAGGTATAGTTGAAACATTAACACTTTGTGTTGAGATTGACCTTAGTAAGGAAATTCCAACAAAATCATTCTCAAATGGAAAACTTTTAGATGTACTTAAGTTTTGATTACGAGAATACAACATTTTGGTGTCAAATTTGTCATTTTTTAAGAAATTTGGGAAAGTGTGAGACCCTTTATAATTCCTAGTTTCCTAGAATTTGATCCAATATCTATGTCCATTACTGACATGCCAATTGGGGTTTTTTCATATTCCATATTCTCCCTTACATTTATGGCATATCTCAATTATGGATGATATTGAAAATACTTTGGAAAATTACATAAAAACATATTTTGAGAGAAGCATAATTGGAATATTCATATCAATGCATATATGTGAAGATTAACATTGACATGGACCTAAGGAAGGGTCTTTTGGACAAAATTATTTTCAAATGGAAAAAATGTAGATACACTCAAGATTTGCATAACGAGAATACAACATTATATAATTTTCCAAGACATTTACAAGATTCTTGTCCTCTTACCCTAGCTCATACCTCATGGAAAAAAGAGGCTACATCTAAACCAAAACATTGGACATTTATGGCAGCTAAAGAAGAGGAAAAAGATCAACAAAATTTACAAACACAAGATTCTAAGAAATAAAATCCCAATTTTTCAAAAATGTCACTTGGAGAAACCTATCATATCTTGAATGATAGAGTAAAAGCTAAGGATATTGGGATTCTCTCATCAAGGATGAGAGTTGTACATGTTTTTTTTATAGGGGGAATGTCGTGGTTTCATGACATTGATACCTCTAATTTCGATACAAATTTGTTCCTCTTTTCAATTCCTAATGTATCGCCTTCTAATTTGCAGGGAGACAATATGGATCCTACTTCATGGAGGTGGCATGAGGCTAATTTATAGGGATACAAAGTGGATCCTACTACATGGAGGTGGCATGAGGTTAAAAAAGGGTAAAATGGAATGACTGAATATTATTTTTTACAGAGTAAAAGATGACATGTACATTAATTATGTAATTTTATCTAGTTTTGTATTTACAATGTGATTTCCATTTTAAATTAGAATACAAAATTACACTTTGTTTGTTGAAAAAAAAAGAATTTAAAATATCTTATTTTGTAAACTTCATACAAAAATACATGAAAATCTCAAACAAGGGCACAATGTGATTCATATAAAATGCATATGTGTTATTAGTCCCTACCATGCCAAGTACTATAGTTTTATTTAACGAGTCAACCTATTTTGGCTTGTAATTACTTCATTCCTTTTGCAAAACATGTCCTAATGTTTTAAGAAAACATATATTATTCTTATTATTTTCAAGAAGCTAAATAGTTTTTTTAATGTTGTGATTTGATGCCTTAAAATTTCCATTGGTAGATAATTTTGATTGAACTTAATTTTTCCATGATCAGACCTCGAGGGATAAGATCCAAAAGGATTGAATTCCAAGAGAAGAGGAACATTTATCTTCATATTTGCTAGCGTGTATGTAGTTGTTCCGGCGGAATCCCTCTCTAGCAAGGATCTTGTTCTCAAGTTTAACACCACCCTCCGTACTCATTAATTATTATACGCTTTATCGTGTCATATTCCACCACTTATTTCTGCCTATTGTTGTAGTAGATTGTAACGACCCTCTATCATTCTCACAACAAAAACAATGTACAAATTTTTTTTTTTTGGATGTTAGGAAATTAAAACATCACAAATAATAGAAACGACATATACACATCATCCAATTTACTAACGAAAGATATTAACACATTAACAATCAATCACGACACAAAATAGACACATCATCACCATGGATAACGATACACATATCGACACATTAACAAAAATGATAGTAGCACATAAACATTGCATTCACACAATTAACATTGACACATAATAGGTACAAATCATAAATTGTGACACAAGTCACACATCACGATCAACGAAAGAAAAATGCTAACAAGGATCAACCATATCACAGAATATTAAAAGAACTACCTGCCCAACCTATCCTTCATGGTTAGGACCTCCGGGACACCTAAGCAATACTCAAGCCCAGGATCCAATCGATTTTGACTATTTAAGGTCTTAGGGATGGCGACTGATCTGAGGAACAAGGAGGTGTCTAAATCCCACTAATACAATCAAGACGGAAACAAATAGATCAACAATCAATATCACTAACCAGGAATCATGGTGCATGAATAATAAAGTTATAAACCAATCACATCAGTTATTTTAGTGAAGCAAGATAATCGAATCGCTTAATAATCATACATCATCTTAATTTCATGGTGCAGTAGCGAACTAATTACATAATCAATCAACATTAAATTAAGGCACAAGAGTAAAATAATTATAAATCAAGCACGCATCCACATCATTGTTAATGCATGAGTAGTCGTCAACTTTATTTCAAGGTGCAAGGGTAATCATCAATCTATCTACATGGCGCAAGAAATCTAATTACAAGCCAGACATAAATCCCATTAAATTCATGGCGCAAGAGGATCTATCCACTCCATCAAGCATACATCAAATCATTTTAATTACGCACGAGAAGTTATCATTTTATATTCATGGCGCAAAAATACATAAACCATAATCATCTAGACATTAACATTATTTCAAGCGCGCGAGAATCTTACTCATTTAAGAAATCATGCATCAACATTAATTCAAGCACACGAGTAAACTTAATTATATTTTATGGCGAAAGTTAAACAGACTTCTACAAAACTTCTACATTCACTTAATTGATGGCGCCATTACTACCTATGACACATTTGACAAGTCCATCATACCTATCATAAAACAATTAATTGATGCAACCACTTATGAAACATTCTAACAATAAACCCTCTATCAAACCTTCAAGGTGTACGATTAGAATCTACCATCCACATGTTATCTTCCAAGTAATTCTAAAACAACTTACTAAAGGAAAGATACACTGGAGGCCGTATGCATAACAAGATCACATAATTCAATTAGGATCGTAAGAACTGATTACAAATGAAAAGGGAAACTCTAAAAATAATAAAACTGTGATCACGCTAAAATTTAATTCTACATTAATTGATAAAATATCTTGGTACTAAAAACCTAAATCTCATTTGGTAGGGACAACAAACTAGACATAAATGCTCTCCTCCTTCAACTTCATCAAGAACAGAGTATAATATTTCCAACCTATTATCTAACGAAGCCACCATCTCCACCAATGTCCTACCAATTAAAAAAAACTTCTTAATATATTCCATTGAAACTTGCTCCAACTACAAATTAAACGACTTCTACGAAAGATTACGCAATGGCTTGGCCTTGGACAAGTCATGGAAGTTTGTTTCTCACTCATTGATGAGTCTCTCTTCACAGGTGGTTTGTTGGAGAAGGAAGAGATGAATCAAGATAATAGAACGCCTAGGAAAGCTCATATTACTAGGCGAAAATGCATAGATTAATCAAAGGACAAATCGTCAAGGGAAAATGTATTGCTAAAATCCGGTTTAGATAAAAACACAGAGATAACCAAACGATTTTTAGCAAACATGTTGTTCGGTTTAGATAAAAAAACAGAGATAAAAAAAATGTAGGGATAAAAAAACACAGAGATAATAAAAGTGTAGAGATAATAAAAATCGTATTACTAAAAATGTTGTCTGGTTTAGATAAAAACACAAATATAACCAAACAAAATCACATGGTATATTCCCCATGCTAGGAGAAGAAATCATATTGGTAAAATCATAATGATAAATTCATATTGGTAAATCATAATGGAAAATTCATATTGGTAAATCGTAATGGAAAAATTGTGTGGCTAAAACCGCAAAGGGAACTTGCCATTGCAGAGATTTTAAAGAAAAACTCCAAGGATTATCTGTCTCACAAAAATCGCAAAGGGAACCTGCCATTCCAAATCTTTTAAAGAAATCGCTAGGGATTATCCTTCTCACAAAAATCCCAGAGTAATAATGGGTAAAAATTGTTGTACACTGTAGGGAATATCGTTGGGTATTAGAGGTGAAATTTTTAAATAAAATCACAAGTCGAGGAGTGGAAATCATTGATCAAAATGGAGTAAAAAAAATAAGTCGAGGATTAACTCACATTGTTGTGTGAATTTTTGGGAAAACATGCACCAATTACTTCTCTTAGCTGGGAGAAAATGCTAGAAAATGCAGACAAAATTAGATAAGAAATCATAAACTTCAAGATGAAGGTAGCTGGACAAAGGCACAAGGAAAAACGTAGAGAATAAATAAAACAATGAAAATCAAAAGCAGAGAAAAATATCACTATAATCGCAGAGAAATAAAGAATTAATTTCATTGTACAAAAAGGGATTTGTTGGGCAAAGAAATTATCCTTCACTTTATTATCCATGCACAGGAAAGCAGGGCATTTGAATCTAAATATTTAACACCATAGTGAAAGATAGTCGATTTGGCGCCTGGCTGACTGCTCAGGCATAGACTAATAACTTAAAGGATAAGGAAAATAAGATAAAAACACAATTCCTTGTATTAAAAACAATAGAAACGTAGAGTAAAATAAAATAATGGCCCGAAACCAAAATGTAGTCTTTTTCTTTTAACAACATCTACGCCAACGAGGTTTTTACAATAAAGAAATGCATGAACAAGAAATTTAGCTATTATTTAATAAAAATTATACACATGTGTACCATAGACAAATGAAAATGCTCCGAAGTTGTTGTCTCGTGCGTGCTTCGTTCAACTCCTGCTTTCCAACCGATGAGACCTCCCTGGTACTTCCTAGCCAACGCTAGGGGTAATTTTCTTCCCCCTAAGCCCCCCAATCCACAAAGGGACCACACACACAATACCAAAGAATACTAGCACCCAACTCACCTCGCAAGGTCAAGGTATCACTCATTACTCGAGTTGGGTATCCCAACTCCCACAAGAGAAAGTTTAGTCAAGATAAAATTTCAGTAGGATAACGTTACGCAAGCCAGATCTCCCCCATACTCCTCCTCCGCCATCCTTTTTATAGATTTTCTTAGTCATTAGTTTCCAAAACCCTCATTAGATTCCCTTTTCATTTATTTAATTAGGAAAAGCCTCCCCCGTACACATGTCGCTCGATCCCCTAGTTGCACCAGAAATCAATTTTATTAATTAATTAAATATTCCTATTTCCCTCACCCACCTAAAAGCGTTCCTAAAAAAAATCCTCGGTGTCCCAAAATTCCCTTACAATTCTTAAATGACTTACGCCTTACTTAATTGCTAGTTCAGTTCATAATTAGAGAGTGCCAAAGGCTAGATTTCTTACTAAGTTGGACATTACCCTTTTTATTTAAGTTTCCCCTTTTCTTTAAGTTTCCTTTTCTTTTAAGTTTCCCTCCCTTTTCCCTAAAATAAATTTGCAAGTGTAGATAAAACAACCATTTACCCTTTTTAATAAATCTAATCCTCCATTATAATTTTTACTTTAATAATTAAAGTTTGAATTTCTTTACCCCCTTGTTATATGTCTAATTATTTTTGTTTAGAGGTTCTACTTATACCTAGGTTTTAAATTCACTAGGCTTGGAAACATTTCTTAAGGGAAAACTTGTTATTAAACTTACTCATCACTTTATTCATTTTAAGGTCGACCAGGTCCGAAGGGGACATAGTTTTCTAGGAACTAGGTTTATTAACTTACTAGTTAAAATCACGACATGCCCTTCAGGATGCACTACGTGCTCCAAGGGTGCCACTCACCACTTTCTGTTTTATTTGTGTGATGTTCCCTTCAAGACGCACTACATGCTCGAAGGGTGCCACTCGCTTATTTCTATTTTATTTGCGTGGCATGCCCTTCAAGACACAGTACGTGCTCCAAGGGTGCCACTCACCTCTTTCCGTTTTATTTGCACGATGTGCCCTTCAAGATGGACTACGTTATCCAAGGGTGCCACTCGCCTATTGATTGAATTTGGTAGACGAAAAACCCCTGGAGTCAATACTCTGTCAGGTGATCTTGTGGGAGACTAAGTGTTAAGCCCTAATATTGGCTCATTACCCCTTAATTGGGGCATATTAGATTAGTAATGCTATTTTATTTATGTCGGCTTTATCCCATTAGTTGTAATTTAGATTAGTAATTTTATTTCAATTATGTCGGCTTTAGGCCATTATTTGTAATTATACCTCCTAGTCTCCTATATATACCAAGGAGACATTTTCATTTTGAATCATCTTGTACTGAAACATTTAAGTGGGGTAAAAGGAGGTTGCCCCCTCAAAGAGGCTTATTATCTGAAATTATCTCTTTTTCAAGGCGTTGAGTACTTTTTATGAGGTTTTTCTATGCTATATTGATATTTGGTTCCTAACATATGGTATCAGAGCTCATGGTCTTGGGGTTTCGCTGCTACATCTGAGACACCGTGGAATTTTCACTATAACTTTTCTTCTACAATGTTTCATAAGGAACCTCTTAGAGGGTATTTAGTAGACGGATCAAGGTACATAGGGTTCAAAATTCAGCTCCTGAGGCCTTATACTTTCATAGATACAGCCTGTACAAGATAGGGTTCTGGAATCATCCTGAAATGAGTCATTGTGGAATTTTCGCTATAAAACATTTTTTGTAACGTTTCAGACCCTGTCCTCCAGAGTAAATTTACAAAAATTAGTAAGGTACTTGTGGTAAAAATTTTAGATTCTAGGTCATCTTAAATTTGTAGATACAACTTGTGTAAGATAGGGTATCTGACTAGTCCTATTGAGTAGCCTCAAGAAGGTGTTCCTAGTAAAACAAGCATAACTTCTTTCTAGAGTATCAAAATTGAGTGGGAATGGTTGCATTGGATCGTGGACAGTCTGTAGTATTTTGGGTGTGATTTTTAGAATTTTATATCAATTATTTTGTGCGGGGCATTCTATACAAGTGA
>JASDQU011402119.1:83718-94794 GCA_032191745.1 Picea mariana
AGATCCATTTCAGAGTATCTCATTAAATGGAGGAAACTACCGGCTGAAGATTCCACTTGGGAAGATGAGTCTTTTATACAGAAGCATCCAGAGTTACTCAAGTGTTGTGGACAACACTTGTCTCAAGGGGAGGGGCATGTTAAGCCCTAATATTGGCTCATTACCCCTTAATTGGTGCATATTAGATTAGTAATGCTATTTTATTTATGTTGGCTTTAGCCCATTAGTTGTAATTTAGATTAGTAATGTTATTTTAATTATGTCGGCTTTAGGCCATTATTTGTAATTATACCTCCTATCCTCCTATATATACCAAGGAGACATTTTCATTTTGAATCATCTTGTACTGGAACATTTAAGTGGGGTAAAAGGAGGTTGCCCCCTCGAAGAGGCTTATTATCTGAAATTATCTCTTTTTCAAGGCGTTGAGTACTTTTTATGAGGTTTTTCTATGCTATATTGATATTTGGTTCCTGACACTAAGGGCCTCTAAGGAATAAGGCCCCTGCCTTATTGTGCTCCCCTTAGAATCATCGTGAAAAACTATCAAAGTCTGCCCTCATGGCATCGTGGGTGTTCACAAGCTAGGTAATCATTAACCTACAGTTCGATCCATAGTGGGAGTGCTAGTAGGCTATGGTAGGACTGTTGCCGCACCTCTCCTTCAATGTCCTTGGTTGTCGTGCGAGAATCCTTTACTCCACATGTGAATTTGGTCCGCAAGATATCGTCAGTTATCCAATCCCTGACTTGATCCGAAGTCCAAGGGGTTTCATCGATGCCTCTGCATCCTCAATGTCCAGAGTCCTACACACTCAGGAGAACCTAGTCAATAGCACATGTCAATGTAAATATAACAAAAATGACATAACATAAAATCCACAATGTCTCAGAATCATAATAAAAACAGCCAATAGTACAACGACCCATATCACTTGCATGCAAGTATCCTCAAAGAAAAATTTCACTCAAGGCATGCAAGAGAAGGATGTTACACAGATGATTGACAACAGATCATTTGTTTTATTTGTGTTTGTAGTTTTTGAATTTAATGAGTTTAGTTTGGATGGTTGGGTAGCATGAATTTTATCTTTCAGATCATCAATGGGAGTGTTTTTTTTTTTTCTTGTGTTTGAACTTTTTGTTATATGTTAATGAGTTTAGCTTGGATGGTTGGGTAGAATTATTGTTAGCTTTTGGATCGTTCGTGGGTGTTTAAGAAAATCATCAATAGTCTTAACTTGTTTTGTGTTTTGTTTTTGTTTGCAATTATTTTTTAAATGACACCAACCAAATTCCCATGGATAGGATATGGATGGATTTCTTCGCTCCTAAGTTAATCAAATCATCTAAAAAATAGAATTATTTAGGTTCACATAAAATTAATTGTAAGTGTTGGAGAGACAATATTATCTATGTAAGCCCGAAGAGGCAAAGTGGGATGAGTGTGAGATGGTTGTAAGCCGACTAAAAAATAGAATTGGTTCGGTGCACATTAATTGTAACTGTTGGAGAGATGTTATTATCTATGTAAGTCCATAGAGGCAAAGTGTGATAAGTGTGATATGGTTGTAAACTAAGTTTGGTTGTTGCAATAAGAAAATGATTATCATTTGTCTGTGGATGGGGTTTTACCGCGTAAATGGATGTGTTCATTTGTGTGATTGTTGTTATTGTTTTAGTTTCCATAAAAATCTTGTTGTGTTTATGCTTTCGCTGCCCAATCAATTATTTCTATAGACAAAAATAAATTGAGGTTAAATAATTGGATAACATAATTATTATCTTTCTCATTCAAGTTTAATTTTAAAAACAACATGTTGACTATATGATAATGTTAAAATGATATACATCCTTTGAATAGAGATACACTCAAGTGTGATTTTTTTGATTCCACCTAATCCAAATCATAATCAATTCCCATAATTAAAATAAATAAATTATTATTAAAATTTAGATATCATCTTTCAGTAAACTTTTCACTTTTCTATTGAGAAGCAAAAACAAATTTAGTGACATCATTTTATTGTAATTATTATCAAATACCTTTCTTTTAATGACATTATGATTATACAATGTATGTTCTTATAAAATTTTGTTTAAAATCAGTGATTTTATTTTGGTTGGTAGGAAAGATCTAAAACATTTTTCTATTAGGATGATTAATCATAAACATAATTTACTATATGTAGATTTGATGATTTAATGATTATCATCATTTTCCATCAAATTTGTTTCTCTCAGTTTATTATATTTGGACATAAAATTGTGAATATTTTTATTTTTATTCTACAAGTTTTTATAGTTTAGTTTTTTTTTATCATGTTGATTACAATTTTTTTTTGAAGAGGATCCCCCCTTTTAGAGAAATACACTATTATTTTTAATTCCTTGGTGCTCTTATTTATGGCACATCACAGTTAGGGAGAATATTGTGGATATTTTAGATAATTATATAAAAACATATTTTAAGAGAGGTATAGTTGAAATATTAACACTTTGTGTTGAGATTGAACTTAGTAAGGAACTTCCAACAAAACCACTCTCAAATGGAAAACTTTTAGATGTACTTAAGCTTTGAATTACTAGAATACAACATTTTGGTGTCAAATTTGTCATTTTTTAAGAAATTTGGGAAAGTGGGAGACCCTTTATAATTCCTAGTTTCCCAAAATTTGATCCAAAATCTATGTCCATTACTGACATGCCAGTTGGGGTTTGCTCATATTCTGTATTTTCCCTTACATTTATGGCATATCTCAATTATGGATGATATTGAAAATACTTTGGGAAATTAAATAGAAACATATTTTGAGAGAAGCATAATTGGAATATCCATATCAATGCATATATGTGAAGCTTAGCAATGATATGGATCTCAAGAAGGGTATTTTGGACAAAATTATTTTCAAATGTAAAAAATTTAGATAGACTCAAGTTTTGGATAACGAGAATACAACATTGTGTAATTTTCCAAGACATTTACAAGAATCTTGTCCTCGTACACTAGCTCATCCCCCATTGAAAAAAGAGGCTACATCTAAACCAAAACGTTGGACATTTATGCCAACTAAAGAAGAGGAAAAGGATCAAGAAAATTTGCAAACACAAGATTCTAAGAAATAAAATTCTAATTTTTCAAAAATGTCACTTGGAGAAACGTATCATATCTCGAAGGATAAAATAGAAGCCAAGTATATTGGTATTCCCTCATCAAGGATGGGATTTGTACATGTTTTGTTTCTAAGCGGACTGCGGTGGTTTCATGACATTGATTCCTCTAATTTCGATACAGATTTGGTCCTCTTTTCAATTCCTAATTTATCACCTTCTAATTTGCAGGGAGACAATATGGATCCTACTTCATGGAGGTGGCATGAGACTAATTTATAGGGAGACAATCTGGATCCTACTTCATGGAGGTGGCATGAGGTTCAAAAAGAGTAAAATTGAATGATTGAATATTATTTTTTATAGACTGAAAGATGACATTCACATTAATTATGTAATTTTATCTAGTTTTTTTTATTTATAATGTGATTTCCATTTTAAATTACAATACAAAATTACACTTTGTTTAAAAAATTTAAAATATCTTATTTTGTAAACTTCATAAAAAGTACATGAAAATTTCAAACAAGTGCACAATGTGATTCATATAAAATACACATGTGTTATAAGTCCCTACCATGCCAAGGACTATAGTTTTCTTTCACGAGTCCCTACTTCATTCCTTTTGCAAAACATGTCTTATTGTTTTAAGAAAACATATATTATTCTTATTATTTTCAAGAAGCTAAATAGTTTTTTTAATGTTGTAATTTCATACTTTAAAATTTCGATTGGTAGATAAATTTTGATTGGACTTAACTTTCCATTTGATCGGACCTTGAGAGATAAGTTCGAATAGGATTGATTGCCAAGATAAGAGGAGAGAAAACATACAAATTTTCCATGAAATTAATCACAAGAACATTGATGAAAATACATGAACTAAATACACCACAAAAATATGAGAAAGAGAGAGAGTTGGAGATGAAGGATTTGATTAAGAAGAATTATTACATGCAATGAGGCCATTTTTGGGGCCTCTCCTTCCCGACCTTCACTCTCTTCATATTTCCTTTCTTATAAGGTGTCTTGTTGATGAACTCAACTTTGATTAGGCTTGACTTCATAAATTACATATTTATCAAGTTTATGTTGATGTTTGTAGCATCAGATAGGTACTTCTGCACAGTTCTAAGTGTCTATACATGTGCAAGTAATCCAAAGACTTAAACTTTAGTAATTTACTTTAATTAAAGGAATTATTAAATTAAAGTTCTTTTATAATTAAAGTGAGTTTAATTTAATGAAATCCTAAGATTATTATAATTACAGAATTAAATGAATCTTATCCATTGATCTCAAGTGAGTTGAGATCTAATATCAACCATTAATCACTTTCGAGATTAGGGTTATGTTTTATTTGGTCATAAATCATGGTTAAAAAAGGAAGGCTAGGTTAAGGAGAAAGGTGTCCACTTGAGGATCATATCCACTTGGGAGAAAATAAGGATTTTTTCTCAAGTTCTTGAGTCATGAAGGATTGTTACTCAAGTGGATCAAGGACAAAAGTAAAGAAGAAATTTTTCTCCAGTGCTTGAGTCACAAAGGACATAGAATCTAGGGGATATCAACAAAGGTGAATAAATACTTTCATATAGAGATGAAGTCCAAAGGAGGAAAGTGAAAAGGTGCAGTAGAAGGAGGAAACCCAACATCTAGAAATTGAAGGATAGATTTTTGGGTAGTCTAGCAGCATGATGCAAGTCAGGAAAAGCCTTCCTAAAACATTAGGGTTCCCAACATGAAGTTGTATGTGTCTTATAGGTAGTAGGGCATACATAAGCATCATATAGGTTGTACATGGTGCATGCATATGCAATGCAAGTCTACAAGGGCATGTATGCACACATTACACTTGTAGGAGAGGGCATAGACAAATCATATAGGGACATATAGGGACAATTAAATAGAGGGTTTTTTCACACCCTAAGTTGTGATGTTTGTTGTATTTGTATTTCTCCTCAGTGGGACATTTTCCTAGTAAGGGAGCCCTTGTAAGATTAGAATCATTAGTTAATGAAAATTTTATTTGAAGGGAATAATTTGAACGTGCATTTGTGAAGTTTAGTTTCAAGTTTTGCTTCTGATGTTTCTATTTCCTGCTAGTATATTTTATTATATGTATTGTAATTTATTTATCAACAAGAAAATATACAAGGTAGTAATTTATGTAGGTGTTGGGGATAATGAAAATTTTCAATAGTTCCCTTTTACATAAAAATATGAATTTATGAATTCTAAATATTAATTTAGAATATAAACCCCCCTAAGATCTATATCACCCTTGGTTTATGTTAATTTTTTTATGTATTTGTTAGATGCAACAAATAATTTAAAAATACAAAATTAAAAAAAAATTGAGTGACATGTAAAGTGGCATTTGAAAATTTGTCTTAATTAACATTAGATTATTAATTAACCATTTCCATGACCTACCACCATTCATTTATATTAAAAAAAATAAGGCACCACTGCCATGAAATTGTTTAGTTATTCCCTAACCATCATTGTTGACCTCTATATCTTCACGAATATTCAAGCATTTTATATACCTAATAGCCATAAACATATTTTGGTATCCATTTTTGTTATCCTAAGGTGGTGAGGAAATTATACAAAAAGGATAAGGGAAGGGTGTCTTGAGGTAGTGAGGAAATCGCATGTAAATGCTAAAGGGAAATTGTCTAAAAAAATTCGCTAAAAGAGAATGACTTCTCCAATTCCCTCTTTCAAACTATTATCAAGGAAGAAGTCAGAGTGGATTTCTATTAGATGGTACCCTCCCTTTCATTCAAATATTTTCATCATAGGGGATATCAAGGCTAGGTTATGTATTACCCTAATATAGACTTATTCAAGAGTTTCATTTCATTTTTTCTTCTTTTGCAAAGAAAATTTGTTAAGAGAATGGTTGTACATTCCATATTGTGGTACATACTTCTGGTATATCTTATGCATATAATTTTATTACCATTTTCTCTCATCACGGTATCAATTATCTACCCATCAATAGGGACATGTTTTGAACAATTCTAACTTTGAAATCCCCCCATATATGATCCCTTGAGAAATTATGAGGTTTTTTTTTTTTTTTTGTATAGATGAGATTCTCATAGAGAATATCATATATATGTGTGTTCATGTATGGATGAAAATGGAAACATCCTTACCTTTTCCTATGTCTATTCTTGATGTGGATGGGTGGAGAGAAGTGATGGATTTTGAATGATGTTAATCATTTACAGTGGCAAGAAAAAGTGTTTCGAAAGCATATACACTGAAGCACTAGGATGATGAAAGAAAATGGCAGACTACTTTAGATGAATAATTTTACTTGTCCATAAATTATGACAAAGAGCCAGATAAGATTTTTTGTACGTGAATAAGTGAAGGAAATTGTTGTTAGAAATCAATATTTCTGACCAAGAGTAGGATAAGTTTTTTTTGTATTTGAATAAGTGGAGGAAATTATTGTGAGTAAATAATGAATATTTTAGAGAAAGTGCCAGCAAAAATGTAAGATTCCATAACTCTCATGTATGAATAGGGAAYGAGTGGCATAGCTCATTGGTGCTAGAGAGAATAAGAGCTTGCCAACAAAAGTTAAATACAACACCACTTCATTCGAGAAATACCTTATTGTGAGTCTAATAATCATAGTCATCGAGGATGAGAAGGCATGGTCGTGAGGTTAAAATTGCCATTTTCCAAAGATATATAAATGAATTTAGACTAGGTAAATGCCACAAAGGAAACTAATTATGGTTGACTCTTAGAAAGCTTATTTTTAAATCCTCATTGACATCTTGTGAAACTAGATAATGCAACATATATGAAGTTTCAATTTTGTAGTAGACCATTGTAAGTAATAACTTAAACTTGTATTTTATATTAAATGAGAGAGGATTGATGGGACTAACACATTTTCCTCTTAAAAATCTCAATCGATAAGGAATGGAAAAGATCTAATGAAATAGATTGATTTTTCTTGCTCCAAAATTTAGGATGGATAGGTGAAAGGAAAGACATTTATTAAAATCTTTTCCAAATGATGTGATATTGTACATGAAATAGCAGCACCAACTTATTATTATTGGACCTTGCATAGAAACTGAGGATTTCTAGAGATAATTGAAGTAAGAAAGACTGGGTCTATTGTGCACAAAACCTATGATTTGAGCACATATAGAGAAAATAAAAGGGGTACAAAATTTCTTAGTGAAAAAATAATATCTTGGTCAAAGGTCATAGGTATTAAAGATTCTTATTAAATATAGGATTGCAAAAAGGTGTTAGAAAAAAAGGATCACGGAGCAATAAAATAAAACAAATATGGAAATAAAGCAAAAAAGATACATAATACAATAGAGACACAGATATATGTGGTTCATCTAGTGTGGGCTACATCCACCGTAGAAATTTCTAGGTCCTTCCTTTATTATTATCCAACAAATGAAGGGATACAACCTACAACACATCGACTATAACTTCCTCTTCTTTCTCTCACAGTCTCCTCACTTAGAATACAATATTCACAACGATACATAGCCACAATACATTTCCCTTATAAAAGAGGGTTTGCTTCTAGGGGAAAAAACCCTAACATAAATTCTACTGTCAGATGTGTGACCTTATAATTAACGGTCTAGATTTACTATGAAATTACAATATATATTTATAAGGTAATTTTTCCTTCAGGGGCTTTTCCCCTAGACCCCCCAGACCCCCTGGGGGGTAACCTCCCTGCACTCCCCCGCATGGAAGAGTGTACATTATTTTGGGGTGTAAAGTCTTCATGGGGTATAAAATCGGCTGAAACAAAGACTTGTGAATCAGGAATATAATCAATCTCCACAACCAACAATCTCCCACTTGGAGACCGATCTCAACAACTCCACTGATGTTGTATCTACTGAGATCCACCTACAGTAAAAACATACATTGTGGTGCTCCTCCTACTATATTTATCACTTGCCATATCAGAATCAACATATACCTATAGAACAATGTTTTAACCTCCAAAACATAATGCATGAGTAGTAGTACCTCTCAAGTACCTCAGAATCCACTTTATTGCCTCCCAATGTTCTTTACCTGGATTGTTCATATACCTACTCACAACTCCCACTGCATGTGAAATATATGGCCTTGTGCAAACCATCACATACATCAAGTTGCCAATTGTTGATCAATAAGGGACCCTGGGAATGTATTTTATCTCTGCCTGTCTCTTGGGACACATTTCCTTAGCTAATTTGAAATGGATGGCCAAAGGTGTACTAACTGGTTTTTCATTATGCATTCTAAACCTCTCCAACACCTTATTTATGTACTCATTCTGAGACAATGTCAATTTGCGATTTTTCCTGTCCCTTATTATTCTCATACCAAGGATTTTCTTTGCAGCACCCAAATCCTTCATTACAAATTAATTAGCTAATTTCTTCTTGAGCACATTTATATATTGCATATTAGACCCCACAACAAGCATGTCTTTTACATAAAATAGCAAGATAATATAGATTCCATTTTCTAGCCTTTTAAAATAAATGCAGTGCTCAGAATGACATCTACTATAAACTTGTTCTATTATAAACCTGTCAAACTTCAAATACCACTGCCTTGGAGCTTTCTTTAGTCCATACAATATCTTCTTCAACTTTCATACCAAATTCTCCTTCCCTTTGACATCATACCCCTGTGGATTCTTCATATAAATATCTTCCTCCAAATCCCCATGGAGAAAAGTTGTTTTCACATATAATTGTTCAAGATGAAAATATTCTACTGCCACAAGACTTTAAATGGTCCCAATTTAATTCATTTTAACAATAAGAGAGAATATTTCATCAAAATATATACATTTCTTTTGTTCAAACCCCTTTACAACAAGTCTACCATTGTACCTCTTTTTTCCTCCATCTTCTTCCTTCAACTTGTAAACCCATTTATTCTGCAATGCTCTTTTTCCTACTGTTATAGCAAGATTTGCCTCACCATTGCTATCTTGCTCAGAGGGCCTTTTTACATTTCCCTATGCAGACTTGTCATCCCTTTTTGATGAATCCAGAGCCAAAAATACATATTTTTCCACATATACATGCCCTATCTGCTATACAACATGCATATATGCAGGTTTCTCCACTACATCCTACGTACATCGATATTTGTGCCATAAAATACAAAAATGGAGTTGGGGTTCCATGTCACAACACAAGATCTCTGATCCTTGGCCTTCCACATACTAGAAACATTCCGACTCGGCCCTTCAATTGCATTTTGATGACTAAAAAAGCACAATTCTGAGATATGGAAAAGAGGAGAAAACATTCAACTTTGAAAGAAAAGTTACTCTGGAGAAATTACTTCATATTGAGTCTGCATCCCTTTGTCCCTCATGTCTGAACACAGTTTTTAGCCCCCAGGCTCTTTCCCTATTGTTGAGAGAAACTCATTTTCTCCTTTCTATGAGCTTGCCTTTGGTGGAGGATTGAAGTGGTGGAGGCCTAGTTGGAAGGAACTTGGTTTCTTGGTTTCGAACCGTGCCGACACGGAAGTTTGTAATGTTGTCACTTTTGTTGATCATTTGTTAATAGAAATACTCCTTTCCCTTCCTATGGGTATCATGAAAATATATTATTATTATCCATGGGCATGTTTGTAATGTTTATTAATGGATTATGCTATCTGATGTGATAACCCCTTTTAAATTATCACTCTATACTTTCTCTGCTTGTTTGTTAAGAACTTGTTGTAGGTACAAATCTTTCAGTCAAAATGCTCAACGGTGGAACATCATTGAACATTGGATCGAGGTAGGCCTATTTCTTATCTTGCACATTAGTTTGTATAGTATATGTTGGAATTGAGTCGATTTCTGCAGTCATACCTATCTGTTGTGGTTTACCCTTGGCCATAGAGAGTTTTTCCCTCGTAACAAAATTGGTGACTCCACTAGGGAAGTTATCTTCCTTCTAAGGGTTAAAGTACTTTTTCTTCTTGCATTGCTCTTGTTCCTTTGTGTTTCTTGTCGTATCACTGCTTGACAGATTTTGTTCACTCTGGGTCTGATTTTTCAGCCTTTTACCCTTTCCTGGCCTTGTTTTGAAGCCTATACGCACCCTAGTGCTTTGACAATAATGTATATACATGTTTTGTATTACTGCAAGATGCATATATATGCACTATTTCCCTTAACAGTCCTGTACACCTTATTTCCTTGCTTAGTTGCTTGGTTTGGTGGTTGTTGTGTGGGATTTGATGATTGCTTAGCCTTCTTAGGTCTCTCTAGTGCCTGTTGAGATTCTCTGGGATGACAGGAAACTTGTTTGGAGTTGAATTTTTGGGCGTAGTCTTTCTCTTTGTTTTTCATTTTTTGATTTGTCCTTGTACTCTGGGTTGTTTGCTTGGCTAGTTGGTATTCTRCTAGAGTTATTTCTTTTATACATAGTAGAATTTTATATATCAGGTTCCTTATCAGTCCATTCATTTTCCTTTTTAGTATATTGAAAATACAAAAAAAAATAGGCATTTTACATTTCTTGGCATTTTTGTCTTTTGAATATTTATTGTTGGCTTAGTGCATTTAGTGAAAGATTGCATATTACTTCTGAATTGCAGAGTTGAAATTGAAAATTGCACTGTTTTTATATGCATATCATTCATTGAAAAAGTTAAAGATAGACTTTGCATTATATTCATATTTATTTTCTTGCAGAGTCATAACATCATGAGTTCCACTTCCATACATTTTTGAGTAATCACGGCCAATAAAATTTACACTTTAAATTAGAATTGATTAGCCACAATTTTATTTTTTAGGGTGCACAAACTAGTCTAGGATTTAGTGCCTTGGAATACGATTTTGTGAGTAAACTTCTCCAAGGCAATTAAATCAACATATGTGTCTGAGACAGGGAGTTGAGAAGTTCATTGTATAATTGATGAGATCAAGAGGCTCTGCTC
>JASDQU011402121.1:12556-23520 GCA_032191745.1 Picea mariana
GTCTAGTCTAACCATGTCAAATTTTGATGCATACAGACACATAATGAAGCTTCTGCGACATCAACTTGACTTGGTATTTGAGGGTTGCAACATGTAGATATAACATATCAACTCTACTCCTTTATTGACTAGTATTTGAGGGTTGCGACATGTAGCTATAAAATATCAACATCCTTAAAGGATCGTCCTCTCATGGGAAGGTCACCCCCTTTAATAATATCTTTCACTTAGGTAAACCCTCAACTTGGTCATCCTTTTACATTAAGAAGGTTTCCTCCATGTGGATTATGGATAAAGAAAAAATACCTCCAATCTATTGACAAAGTGTCCTCAGACACGTAATTTTATTAATAAGGAAAAAGTGATTCCAATCTCAAATTCATAATTTACTCTTTTTTACTTCACTTGAAGAAGGAGCTTGTTTATATAGCTTAACTCTAAACTAAAAACTAGGAGAACAACCAATCACATAATCACATGAGTATGATAGGTGTCCTTTACATAGAAGCTAGGTGTCCGTATCCTAACAAACTAGAATAAATTAATTTCTAAAAACATTTATACTAGAAAATACTTAGACTATAAAACTTTAGGATTATGAGGCTAACAATCCCCCTTTTAATCCGAAAGTTCATTTTTACAAAGACCAAGTTCATCTCTAAACTTAGTGAACTTTAGTCTACCAAGAGGTTTGGTAAAAATATCTAAAGTTTGATCTTCAGATGGACAGAATTGAGGCTTGATGATGTCTTTGATGATGGGGGATCTAATGAAGTGGTACTTAGTGTTGACATGTTTAGTCTTTGAATGAAATATTGGATTCTTGGCCATCTTTATTGCTGACTGACTGTCGATCAATAAGGTATTTGGTGATTTCTGAGGTTCACCAAGATCCTGTAAAATTATGTGTATCCATACAATCTCACGTGTTTCTTCCCAAGCTGATATGTACTCTGCCTCTGCTGAAGAATTGGCAATTGTTGTCTACTTTTTGTAGTTCCAAGATACTGCTGTTGAACCCATATTCATTAAATAACCTGAAGTGGATATTCTATTATCAATGTCACCTGGAAAATCAACATCTGAATATCCAACAAGTGTAAAAATTTTGTTCCCTTTGTAGAGAAGACCAAAGTCTTTTGTACCTTGAATGTATCTCCGTACCCTTTTTGTTGAATTCCAATGACTTTCTATTGACGGGCGAAATTGACCGTCCCTCAACTGAGAGAGTGGAGCCGGTCCGGGGTTGTCTAATAACCCAAGCCATTTGGAATGAACCACCTTGACAGGTTTAGCGGCTCCGTTGGCCGCTCTAAGGTCTTTAAGAGAACCAAAGAGAAAACCAATCTAACTAAAACTAAATAAAACAAACTAAACTAACTAACAATAAATAAAACTAACTAAACTAACTAAACAAATTAAAATAAAACTAAACTAACTAAACAAATTAAAATAAAACTAAACTAACTACTAACTATTCTATATAAAATCTACCAATTAATATTATAATAACTCAAATCAACTATCTAATTACCAGCTGCAATATTACTTATTCACAAATGTACACTATAAACATCCTACAGATTTGATTAAAACCTGCAAAACTCATTATATTCTGCCCTAAGACTGCGAGATATGTTTTTGTTGATTTTTTATAAATACGAGATAAAACTTACTGAAATTAAACAATATAATATACTAAACATATATATCTAACTAAAAATACTAACAAATATACTAAACAAATAAATGACGAACTGACCTAGAAACGTTCCCAATTTGTCCTGTGTATGATGACTTCGAAGCTGGTCGGAGGAAGTAAACTCGCACCAAATGATCCAAAGGCTTCTTGTAAATGATAGGCTGCGCTGCTCTTTGAGTTTATTTACAGGGCAAACAAGACATAAAAAATCATAACAATTATATGATTTATAAATCTCTGCAATAAGGGAAACCTGTTATGCAAAAAATTATACTTAATGATCCAATCAATGAAGAAGAGAAATCTGTGCTTCACAAATGGAATCAAGAAATTGCTATGTCTTTCAAATACTAGAAGAAATCAGATATGGATTATAGCGATTAAATTATATCATTTGCACAAGATTAAGATAGCTAAAGTAGTCATTAACCCAATACAAATTGATACACATAACATGAAACAAAATATTGATATCATGAGAAGCTAAAGCTGTAACAAAACATCAAATTCTGCCTTAGTCTGTATTAAAATTCCATATCCTTGTTCTCCCACGAATGAGGATGATAATTATTACAAAAATAATAAGTATATATAAGTCTTTCCACAAGGTAAAACCTCCTTGTGGATAGTATCAAACTGTTTACAAAATCTGGGAAAATATCCTCAAGATCCACTAAACTAGGAAACTAAAATGACATCAGAATATTTCAAATATCCCCTAACTGCTCATCAAATCCACTGCGATTTCGAATTCATCTGCAATAGACCAAAAATAACAATTTAGAAAGATGTTTTATTAACAAAACAATAAAAATCTAATCTTATAGACTTAGCTACAGAATCATCTGATTCTGTAGCTAGTCTAAAATAGCATATAGGACCAGAATCGAAATCAAATCAAATCTCTTTAAAATAGTTAAAACCAATTTTCTTCCAATGATCATTTGAAACGAATCACTAAAGATTCAAATGGTTTTATCATTCAATATTAAACATAATCTAAAGTGATTCAAACAAAAATAGAGGTAAGAATACTCTGTTTTTCTTTTACCATAAAATCACGTAAAACAGTAACAAGACTATTTCATATCCAAATAAAATCAATAATGAGTCATATCGTATGTGATACGATCCAATCCAACATAACCATTTCCCACGTGTCATAACTATAATGATATAACAACAGATTCATATCGTTCAGTCGAATACATGGATGAAAAGAACGGTTTTGATTATGTGTAAACGAAATCATATGTAACAACATCGACCCAACCAATTTCGTGATTGATCCTTGCGCAATCAACAGACAGGATCGATAAATCATGATCGCAATCTTAATAGAATCAATAGAGGTTATAATTATAAACTGGGCAAATAATAAAAACAAATCACAACAGAGTTTAATATAGAAACAAATCGTGAACATGGATACAGTCAATTTCGTTCTTTGAATCAAATTCAAACAGCATGTTCATTGCAATATGAATCGAACTGATAACATAGTCGAGTAAACAAATGCGAATTAACCGGCTGGGTATAACTGTTATGAGTCAAATCTATTCACGATTTGGGTATGTTTGTACTGATTCATATTGAACATAATCCAAATTGTATTTCTGTTGGTCGAAAGTCATATGGACATGAAACCGTAATAGATAACCACTATTTCCAATCATATCGTATACATTATAACCAGAACGAATCAAAATGCGATTGTGTTAAAAATTGAAATATGAGAAACAATTTTGTGTCTAGAATAGACACAAATGACTTCAATTAACAGCAGAGCATTCATTTTAGCTAAATCAAACCAATCAAATCCACACCATGATCAATCAAATTGAAGAAAATCCAATCGGAGCTAAACTGGGAAAACGAACTTCCATTTAGTCAAAACATGGCTATGTATAGAATGCATACAATGTGATAGAGCAAATCAATGCTTTAATAAGAGCTATTCAAAACCAAATTCGAATTCGTTATATAAACACGCGATATTAAAACATACCTGTGTGAGGCTGCTCAAATTATGCCAACTTAGAATTCACGACCGTTGTAGCTGATTCCACATTTTTAAACAAAATGGAGCCTATCATCCTTTGTTTCTTATCAGTGGCTTGTAACTTAGCCTTTTGAATGGTAATCCGTGCAACCTGGTCCTCCAAAGAGTGAATTCTTGACTGTAGAATCGACACATCATTATAATACCTTTCTAACCATGAGCTGCATTGATCATAGGGTGGCGCTATAGATTGAGATAGAGTAGGAGAGGGTTTGGATGAATGACCGGGGGCTTCACAAGGCAGCTTAATGCCTGGGTAGTTAGGGTCATTTTGTAGGCAAGGGGGTAGGTTCAAAACAAAGTCATACGAGGGTTCGACACACAAACCTTTCGAATAGGGGTATTCACTAGCCAAGAAACGCTCCACTTTCGAGTCAGATTCTTCACTCAACACAATAGGGTCAGGGTTGACAGGAGGTTTTGGCTTGTTCCTCGCCATCCAAGAAATTAGATAGGCATTATTGTTTACTTTGGCGTTTGCAGTAGGTTTGGCTTCGGGCTTCTTGCTCAAAGTCTCAGTGTTCTTAGTCACAGTATGGGATAGGTCGATAAGTGAGCCAGGCAGGGGTTTACGTAGCAGGATGCTATAGGGTACTGGGGGTACAGACTTGTCCTCGCTCACCATAGGTTTTTCAACATGTGGAGGGTTCGAATCCTCAAAAACATTCCGAGTAAGAAAATCGTTCCAACAATCTCCATGTAACCCCAAATGACAGACAAAAATAATCTTAACCAGCCCATAATGAAAAAGGCTACTATCAGTCTGATTTCTCTTGTATTTATTTGACATTTTAAACAGGCTTCTATGCAAATAATAAGGCATATTGAGCTGATAACCCATAAAAACCATAAGCAAACAAAGGTGGTGTAAGAAAACAAACCCATACCGACCCTCGCAGGTGATAAACTATTTGATTATCATCAATAAATCATGCCAACATTGTTTAGGCATGGTCACGGGTAGACCTTTATCGCAGGATATAAATTTATGCGACTGGAAGAGCAGTGTCCAAGGGACCTCTTCTACTTTGCAGTTCTTGGACCATCATTTTCCAGTGGCAGGAAAAATCGTAGCAAGACTGATAAACTGCTCGTCAATTTCCAATTGAACAACGTCGACCTTGGCTCAACAGTCATCAAAGGTCATAGCGAATTGTCTAGCAACGCAGAGGTTAAAAACCTCAAATTTCTGTATAAACGGAAGCCACCCATTGTCTTGAAGGTCACTGCGGGCACTGTTGAACATCAACAGAGCCTGGCTACCATTAGGTTCAACCCTCACGAATGGAGCCATGGTGTGAGCACATGGTAATGGTTTGATTCGAATACACCCATGCATAGGAGCATAGTCATTCGATTTAACCACAATGAACGATCAAAGGGGAGATCATTAATGTGCGCATGCGAGTGTGGTGGAGTTATTCACCACCATGCATAATAGTTATGACAAAGTACAACCGGCGAATTAATCCTCTGTTCAATCAATCATAGCATAGTTCAAAATCATATCATTTGACCAACCAAAGAATCAAACGGTGGGTGTTATACCAACACGCCATTAACTATAGTTTTTCAAACCATCGTCATTCAACATGAAACCAACCCAAAAAGTTAAACATGTGCCATCGTATATGTGTGTAATCAAAGTTTTAAAACATTGTGACAGTATAAAATTGACAAGCCAAGAGCTATACAAGAATAGTAATAAGGATCACATCATATATTAAAAACAAAATAAACCATGATCCCTATGCAATTTAATGACTAGGCAAGCCCCAAAATATAAATTTACATGCTCAATGCCTTACCAGTTTAATAAAATCAAGTTTATGCAATCAAAGTAAGAATGTCCAAATAGGCATAATTCGAAAATCCCTTCAGCCACATAATAATAATCCAAAGGTAAGTGCCACTCAAAATATCAATAAAAAGATCATGACAGTTCAAATAACGATGGAGGAGTTTTCACGCTTACAGTCGTGAAAACTAAATGGAGACCAATTCGCAAGTGTCGCAAGAAATGAAAATATCATCTATTTGAAAAACGCGATGAAAATTTGAAGTTCAGAAGACATAGGTGCGGGCAGCTTATGGGGCAATAGAGAAAATTGAATTGGCTGCCAACAATGGCGACACACTGGTAGAAGCAGTTATCTCTGTCAAAAGAAATAAATTCAGATTAGGACAGCAAAAAAAATTTCAACTCAAAAACAACCAGAAAATCATACAAACATCATCATTTACCATCTTTTCAAGCATTGTTTTAAAAGATGAAAACCAATAACAGTCTTAAGATCAGCAAGTCACGATATTAATGATAAAATCTTCAATACTGTTGGCATGGCCACTGCTGCCAGCAGGCGTCCATAGCCTCGACAGGGTTTCCATTTAACCCACTCTGACATCTGTATCCTGTTAAGATGTTCTGTATTAGAATAAAGGACATTAAAGAGGTTTCTTTTCTTTTTTACAAATTTTCATATACCCGACATTGCTTCGCTACCAGCGAGCCTGTTCAGTACCCCGGTGAAGTTGTCTTGGCATCATGCTTGCATTTACCCGCTGCCAGCAGACCTATTCGGCATCCCGACGGGTTTACAATCACTTCCCACAACTCTTATTCATATTTTATTTTGTTTTTCTTTTGTAGATATATAGCTGAGCGGGGTGACGCTGAAAATTTTAATATTTTAACATATTTTTTAGACCTCATCAAAATTTTTAGCACTGTCCTTTATTCATCTCCAGAGATGTTTTATTTATAAAAACAACTTCCTATGACAGGGGGACATATTTTTGAGTCATTCCTTTACGGAAAAGGGACAGCGTAAAAAGATAATAGATGATCATGACAAACTTTGCTCAGATATTGAAATGAGTAAACTTCTTTCAAACAACAGAATTTTCCAACACAGATTATCAATTTCAGCAATCTATCACTGATGTTTGCACAAATTTTTCAGAAGTTATTTAAGAGAAGAAAATCTCTTATCGTCTTTGTCTGAATGGCTCAGTGCACAGGTATGTTAATTGTTCAAAAAAAACACGAAAACTGATAAATCCAAATCAAAATAAAACATAAAGAAAACAAAAGAGAAAAATAAAAGTAAAAATATATACATAAAATACAAGGGTAGTTATCATGCAAAGTATCTTTTCAGGGCTTGGCCATTCACCGGATAGGTGTCAAGCTGCCCTTCAAGATTCTGTAATCGAAAGGAACTAGGACCCAACTTTTCAGCAATTAAAAATGGCCCAAGCCATAAGTTTTGAAACTTGGTGTGCTCACCCTTGCCTTCGTGTGGTTTGTCCCACTTCAAAACGAAATCACCTACTTCAAAATTCCTATCAGAAGTAGAATTAGAATCGAACCAACTTTTAATCAGTTGTTGATGTTGGTCTAACTTACGATTAGCTTGGGCTCTTACGTCTTCTAGCTTCATCAAAGCGTTAATGCGGCTTTCTAAAGGGGGACAATCTTCTTCTAGGACCTTTTGTGACAATTGAAGCGAAGAAAGAAGAATGTGAGGTGGAAGAATGGCTTCTCTGCCATAAATAAGAAAAAAGGGGGAGTTACCTATAGCGGCTTTGGGTGTTACCCTTTCATCCCACAGTGCGTTCAGTAGTGCATTGTGCCAGTTCTTGTGATTTTCAGCCATGGTTCTCTTGATAATTTTGATCAAGTTCTTGTTGGTTGATTCTCCTAAGCCGTTGCCCTGGGGGTAATAACTAGCAGAATACTTCAGCTTTATTCCTTTCTCCAAAGAGAACTCACTCATCCCAAGAGAATAAAAGTATGAAGCGTTATCGAAGACTAGACAATCAGGGATACCGAAATGAGTGATGACATTTGAATTTAGGAAGGCAATTACCTGATTGGTGTTGACAGTTCATAGCGCAACAGCTTCAGACCATCGAGTAAAGTAGTCAGTGGATGTCACAACATAATTGTGTTGTTGTGAGGATGGAAGGTTAATAGGACCTATGATATCAAGGAACCATTGCTAGAAATGAGAATCTACTGAAACGGGTTGCAAGGGAAAGGTTGGTTTTTGCAACCGCCCTGATGCTTTCTGACAGATGATGCATTTACGACATAAGGCATGGGCATCACTAAAAAGCGTGGGCCAGTAGTAACCAACTCTTAGAACCTTATGAGCAGTAGTGTTGCCACTGAAGTGACCACCAGCTTCTCCTGCATGCAATTCAAGCAAGACTTTTTCTGCTTCGTCTTTTTCGAGGCAGCGCATCAGTACGCCGTCAAAATTATGACAAAATAGTATACCATTAAATAGATGAAAGGAGGCAGACTTTAGTATCAACACTCTTCTTTTGGTGGGGTCAAGGTGACGGGGTGCTAATCCATATTCAAGACAGTATCAAATATCGTCGTACTAAGGACTTACGAGGTTTTGAGCTCAACAAATTATGCTTTGATCACGTTGTTCTAGGCTTGACGTGTCACTATCTTCTCGCTATCCTAATTCTAAAACAACAACCAACTTACACAACCCTTGGCCTCTCACGATTTGTGCTGGGGTGATCTCTAAGTCATACTCCTACAAGGAGGTGACCCAGTTGGCTCTCTTCTCTCCTAACTCCTTTTGCACTAACAAGTTCCTTACGGCAGGGTAAGGAACAATGACTTTCATCCTTGACTTCAAAAGATAGGATCAAAAATGCTTTACTTCTTTGAAAATAGCATAGGCTTGCCGATCGACCGCTGGGTAGTTGAGTTCAACACCTTTGAAGGAAGAGCTCATAAAGGCGATGGGTACTTCATTGTTCTCGGAATTCTTCTGAGTTAGGACTGTGGCATAGGAACGATCAGAGGCAAAAGTATAGAGTGTAAAGTATTGAGAGAAATTAGGGCTCATGAGAGATGGGGCATCTATTATGGCCTTCTTTATGGCATTAAAAGCTTGGTTTTCTGTGGGTCCCCAGTGATATTGGGTGTCTTTCTTAATCAGGTTCTGGAGAGGCCTGACCATTTTGGAGAAACTGGGGACAAATCTTCTCACAAAATTAATCTGGCCTAGGAAAGACTGCATGGATTTTTTGGAGGTAGGTGGGGGAATTTTAGTGATGACTTGAGTCATCTTGGGGTCAATAATCATCCCATCACTAGACACAATGAATCCTAGTAATTTACCCTGTTCTACTGCAAAGATGGACTTCTTGGGGTTCAAGGAGATGCCGTATTTACGAAATCGTAGTAGAATGACTCGTAAGTGAGTTAGATGATCGTATTTGTTCTTAGAATAAACAGTCACATCATCTAAGTAAACTACTACAGATTGATTGATTAAGCCTCGAAAAGCAATGTCCATTGCTCTCTGAAAAGTAGCACCAGCATTAATCAATCCAAAGGGAATTTTTCGATAAGCATAAGTGCCCCATGGGGTACGGAAGGTAGTTTTTAATTGGTCTGGCGGAGACATCAATACTTGGTTGTATCCGGAGAAACCATCTAGTAAGGATAGCCTCTCGGAACCAGATACTTGTTGAAGGATCTGTTCCATAGGTGGGACAGGATAATTGTCTTTGTGAGACGCTTTGTTGAGGTTTAAGAAATCAACGCAAAGTTGAATTTCCTCGTTTTTCTTCCGAACTGGGACAAGGTTGGATACCCATTGAGTCTGTCTAATAGGAAAAATTATTTTAGCACTTAGGAGTCTATTCAATTCTTTTTAAACGGTCGGTTCAAGTTTAGGGTGCATTTTCCTCAATTTTGTTGGAAGGGTAAGGTTTGGGGTTTCATTGGGATGACATGCTGTATAATATTAGGATCAAATGTTTTAAGATCATCATATGTCCATGCAAATACATCCTTAAATTATTTAAATAATTTAACAAAAGTAACCTTTTCTTGTCTAAAACATCCCAAGCCTAAATTGATACATTGAGGATTTTCACTAGTCCCTAAATTGACTTTTGCATAAGACAATGAGGAATTGTTGGTTTTACAATTGAACGTCTTTTTAAATTTATCTTCGAAATCATAAAACTTTTCTAATCTAACAACAGATTTGGATATGTAATTTACCATGTCCGATAGAGCTTCAAGAGATTTTGGATTAGGTATTACCGTAAAGTCGTGCACATTGTCGTCGTGTGTGCGTTCATCTATCACTGTGCCTTGAAAGGTTTCTTCCATGTGCAGAAAGTTAATGATCTACTGATCATCGTCAAATACTCTCCAGTTGGTGATATTGTCAGGAACAGATGATCGAAACAATAGCTCCACGGAGAATGTGTTTGGGGATAAGCCTTTTTCAGGAAAAATTTTAGAAGCAACATTAGCTAATAAGTCTGCTTCAGCATTATTTGATCTAGGAATGGAATTTATATTGAATGCAGAAAATGTGTTCATCAAACTCCATACCTCAGACTGGTAGCTTTTGAGATGTGGGGAAAGACAGTGTATAGAATCTCTTACCTGTCTAACCACTATTTTAGAGTCGCCAAATACAACCAGATTTTGAATGTTCATGTCCAGAGCTTTTCTGAGACCTTGCAGTAAAGCCTCATATTCTGCGGTATTGTTAGTACATTCAAATTCTAGTCTACAAGACATTAATATATTGTTACCTACCGGATCGATAATGATTCAGCCTACACCAGCTCCTTCTTTAGACTTGGAACCGTCGAAATATAGAGACCAAATTTGAATTCCATCGGGCTCATGGGACTATTGCATAGAAGTTGTTGGTTGCACATATGCTATGATCTCGAACTGTTGTTCTGGATTGTTGATAGGTGAAACCTCAGCCATGAAATTTTTGAAAAAGGTATCCATCCCTTGGACTTCAGGCGAATCAGTAGGAGGTGAGTATGGTTCATTGGGGTCGTTCAAATCTGTGACCGTGAACTTAAGGTAACTCTCACGATTCACCCTGATCTTGTTGGTCTTACCGTTTTCTGGAAGCCATAAATGAGACCAATCCATTGCGAGGTAACCATGTAGCTGCTCCAACCAGTCCCTGCTCAAAAATAGACCATACACTTCTGGAATATCCACCACAATTATATCAATAACCTGATGAACCTTTGGGTTATACGATAATCTAATCAATACATTTTTTAGTTCGCCTATAACTTTAACATCTGTTCGATCAAGTTGTATGATTTTCAAAGTAGATGGTTCTACTTCAGCGTTAATCTTTTGGTAGACAGACCAGGGCATCACATTTGATGATG
>JASDQU011402121.1:23540-36417 GCA_032191745.1 Picea mariana
GGGTTATACGATAATCTAATCAATACATTTTTTAGTTCGCCTATAACTTTAACATCTGTTCGATCAAGTTGTATGATTTTCAAAGTAGATGGTTCTACTTCAGCGTTAATCTTTTGGTAGACAGACCAGGGCATCACATTTGATGATGCTCCTGAGTCAACCATACAATTATGCACATTTCTGTTGAAGATTTCGAAAGTTAAAAGAAAAGGAGGTACATTCTTGCGAGTGCTAGGAGTAATAACTTGTGGTTTCTTACTCGAAATATCTAATGCTACTTTATTTACATTATTTACATTATTTACAGGAGTTACAGGAAGGCTTCCTTTATCTTGAGAATCAAGATTATTTTTAGTGGAAGTCTTCTGCGGGACTTTACTTTGCACAACCTTATTACCATTTGAATTACCATTCTTTCCATTTTATGAAATATTTTGCAACATCTTCTGTAACAAAAATGGGAACTTCAATAACTCATAAATAGAAATGTTAGCCCTTAATTTTTTAAGATCTTCAACAACATAATAATCTAATTTAGGGCTGACATTACTCTGTTTAGTTTCTACTGATTTAGATGGCTTTGGAGGTGGACTTGTAGTGTTCTCGGTAGGAGGTTTGTTTGTTGTCTTACTCCTAGTGTTGTAAGGGTGAACCGTCTCGAAGTTAGCTTGGAATATGCTGTCCGAGAAGTGTCCAAAGATGTTTGGAGAAGACTCTTCTTCTTGAGTTGTTTCATGTTCAACCTCTTCCTGAGGAATTTCAGGAGGCATCAAGTTATCTTGGGCTTCTAGAATTGTCTGAAGAGCGCATTGCAAACTTTCTAGGTTCAAGACTTCAGGGTTTGGATTAGGTCGGTTGGTAGGAAAATGTTTTCAGAAAGGAGGTTTGTAGGGTCCTTTACTCGAGGAAGCTTCTTCAGTCGACCTTTTTAAATCTATAACTTGATTAGACAATTTTTGAACAACTTTAGTTAAATTTTCCAAATCAGAGTTTTCAGGTTGTGTTTTACTTTGGGTGGGTCTGGAGAGAATTTCAATCTTCTTTTTGGGAGTAGAACTAGCCTCTGTTTCGTTGCTGGAAGAGTCCTTAAGGCTAAGTATGTCTTTTTCAATCTGGGTGGCCTCTTCGAAGGCTTCTAACAATGTAGCTTTCTTTGATCGTTTAACCCATATAGCTATACTTTGATGTAGATATTTAGTGTAATAAGTTATTATAAGACTTTCAGCAGGCATAGAGTCTGCAGGGATTCAGTTTTTAAGTGTTAAGAATCTTTGATTAAAGTCTTTAACTTTTTCTTTTAGGTTCATTCTTAAGCTAGAAAGATCCATGACCAGGACTTCCGGAGGTTTACCATCTCCGAACTTCTCCAAAAAGCATGACTCAAACTTTTCCCAAGACACGATGGTATGGGGCTGTTGGGAAAAGTACCAAGTGGATGCATTACCCTCAAAAGTGTAAGGGAACAACCTACAGACAACGTCCTCATGTTCAACATTGTGGAGTCTAATGGCTAACATAAATTTTTTGATATGATCTTCAGCTATTTTTTTTGAATCAAGATCAAACTTGGGAAGCCATTTCTCCGGGTGCTTAGGTAAAGGGTGTTGGGCTCCAGGTACAACTACAACATCCTGATCAAGCCAGGGTCTAGCAGGGTTGTTCTGATTTTCCATAGGGCCAGTGGGTGTGGAAGGCTGAGAAGGTGAATTGCCTTCATCAGAAGAATCTTCTCCAGAAGAGGATGGAGATGAGGGAGGTGGTGAAGGAGGTATCTCAGATCCTCCTGCACTGGGATTTATGGTTGGATCTGAAGGATTCACAGTGAGGTTAGTGTCACCTAATTGTTCTCTGATATCAGATAAATCCAAAGGTTGACCCCACGGATGGTTTGGTTGCTTAAGACGAGCTAAGGAACTGTGTTTTGATAAGAGATTGGCGTACAATTTCTTGTAGGTCACCACGTGTAGGATTAGGGGTTGCTGGCTCAACTGTGATCTGAGGATCATCGGTTGAAGTAGTTTCTGTTTGAAGGGGAATATTTTCAAGTGAACGGCTTCTAGTCACTATAGGTGAGCGATTAGGGGGTGGAGGAGTCTTGCAACTGCCTCGTGCCATTAATTAAGTTCAGGCCCTCCTTCTAGCGCCATTTGTTGACATGTGAAATTGATCGTTCATCAATTGAGAGAGTGGAGCCGGTCCAGGGTTGTCTAATAACCCAAGCCGTTTGGAATGAACCACTCTGACGAGTTTAGTGGCTCCGTTGGCCACACTAAGGTGTTTAAGAGAACCAAAGAGAAAACTAATCTAAACTAACTAATCTAACTAAAACTAAATAAAACAAACTAAACTAACTAACAATAAATAAAACAAACTAAACTAACTAAACAAATTAAAATAAAACTAAACTAACTAAACAAATTAAAATAAAACTAAACTAACTACTAACTATTCTATATACAATCTACTAATTAATATTATAATAACTCGAATCAAATATCTAATTACCAGCTGCAATATTACTTATTCACAAATGTACACTATAAACATCCTATAGATTTAATTAAAACCTGCAAAACTCATTATATTCTGCCCTAAGACAGCGAGATATGTTTTTGTTGATTTTTTATAAATAAGAAATAAAACTTACTGAAATTAAACAATCTAATATACTAAACATATATATCTAACTAAAAATACTAACAAATATACTAAACAAATAAATGACGAACTAACCTGGAAACGCTCCCAATTTGTCCTGTGTATGATGACTTCGAAGCTGTTCAGAGGAAGTAAACTCGCATTGGATGATCCAAAGGCTTCTCGTAAACGATAGGCTGCGCTGCTCTTTGAGTTTATTTACAGGGCAAACAAGACATAAAAAATCATAACAATTATATGATTTATAAATCTCTGCAATAAGGGTAACCTGTTATGCAAAAACTTATACTTAATGATCCAATCAATGAAGAAGAGAAATCTGTGCTTCACAAATGGAATCAAGAAATTGTTATGTCTTTCAAATACTAGAATAAATCAGATATGGATTATAGTGATTGAATTATATCATTTTTACAAGATTAAGATAGCTAAAGTAGTCGTTAACCCAATACAAATTGATACACATAACATGAAACAAAATATTGATATCATGAGAAGCTAAAGCTGTAACAAAACATCAAATTCTGCCTCAGTCTGTATTTAAATTCCATATCCTTGTTCTCCCATGAATGAGGATGATTATTATTACAAAAATAATAAGTATATATAAGTCTTTCCAAAAGGTAAAACCTCCTTGTGAATAGTATCAAACTGTTTACAAAATTTGGGAAAATATCCCCAAGATCCACTAAACTAGGAAACTAAAATGACTTCAGAATATTTCAAATATCCCCTAAATGCTCATCAAATCCACTGCAATTTTGAATTCATCTGCAATAGACCAAAAATAACAAGTTAGAAAGATGTTTTATTAACAAAACAATAAAAATCTAATCTTACAGACTTAGCTATAGAATCATCTGATTCTGTAGCTAGTCTAAAATAGCATACAGGACCAGAATCAAAATCAAATCAAATCTCTTTAAAATAATTAAAACCAATTTTCTTCCAATGATCATTTGAAATGAATCACTCAAGATTCAAATGGTTTTATCATTCAATATTAAACATAATCTAAAGTGATTCAAACGAAAACAGGGGTAAGAATACTCTGTTTTTCTTTTACCATAAAATCGGGTAAAACAGTAACAAGATTGTTTCATATCCAAATAAAATCAATAATGAGTCATATTGTATGTGATACGATTCAATCCAACATAACCATTTCCCACTTTTCATAGCTATAATTATATAACAACAGATTCATATCGTTCAATCGAATACATGGATGAAAATAACTATTTCGATTATCTGTAAACGAAATCATCTGTAACAGCATCGACCCAACCAATTTCGTGATTGATCCTTGCACAGTCAACAAACAGGATCGATAAATCATGATCGCAATCTTAATAGAATCAACAGATTTTATAATTATAAACTGGGCAAATAATCAAAACAAATCACAACTGAGTTTAATATAGAAACAAATCGTGAACCTGGATACAGTCAATTTCATTCTTCGAATCAAATTCAAACATCATGTTCATTGCAATATGAATCGAACTGATAACATAGTCGAGTAAACAAATGCGAATTAACCGGCTGGGTATAACTGTTATGAGTCGAATCTATTCACGATTTGGGTATGTTTGTACTGAGTCATATTGAACATAATCCAAATTGTATTCCTGTTGGTCGAAAGTCATATGGACATGAAACCGTAACAGTTAACCACTATTGCCAATCATATCGTATACATTATAACCAGAATGAATCAAAATGTGATTGTGTTAAAAATTGAAATATGAGAAATAGTTTTGTGTCTAGAATAGACACAAACGACTTCAATTAACAGCATATCATTCATTTTAGCTAAATCAAACCAATCAAATCCACACCATGATTAATAATATCGAAGAAAATCCAATCGGAGCTAAACTGGGAAAACGAACTTCCATTTAGTCAAAACATGGCTCTGTATAGAATGCATACAATGTGACAGAGCAAATCAATGCTTTAATAAGAGCTATTCAAAACCAAATTCAAATTCATTATATAAACAAGCGATATTAAAACATACCTGTGTGAGGCTGCTCAAATTATGCCAACATAGAATTCACGACCGTTGTAGCTAATTCCACATTTTTAAACAAAATGGAGCCTGTCATCCTTTGTTTCTTATCAGTGGCTTGTAACTTAGCCTTTTGACTAGTAAGACGTGCAACCTGGTCCTCCAAAGAGTGAATTCTTGACTATAGAATTGGCACATCATTATAATACCTTTCTAACCACGAGCTGCATTGATCACAGGGTGGCGCTGTAGATTGAGATAGAGTAGGAGAGGGTTTGGATGAATGACCGGGGGCTTCACAAGGCAACTTAATGCCTGGGTAGTTAGGGTCGTTTTGTAGGCAAGGGGGTAGGTTCGACACACAAACCTTTCGAATAGGGGTATTCACTAGCCAAGAAACACTCCACTTCCGAGTCGGAGTCTTCACTCAACACGATAGGGTCAGGGTTGACAGGAGGTTTTGGCTTGTTCCTCGCCATCTGAGAAATTAGATGAGAATTCTTTTTGCCTTTGGCGTTTCCAGTAGGTTTGGCTTTGGGCTTCTTGTTTAAAGTCTCAACGTTCTTAGTCATAGTATGGGATAGGTCGATAGGTGAGCCGGGCAGGGGTTTAGGTAGCAGGATGCTGTAAGGTACTGGGGGTACAGACTTGTCCTCGCTCACCACAGGTTTGTCAACCTGTGGAGGGTTCGAATCCTCAAAATCATTCCGAGTAAGAAAATCATTCCAACAGTCTCCGTGTAACCCCAAATGACAGACGACAATAATCTTAACCATCCCATAATGAAAAAGGCTACTATCATCCTAATTTATTTTCTATTTCTTTGACATTTTAAACAGGCTTCTATGCAAATAATAAGGCATATTGAGCTGATAACCCATAAAAACCATATGCAAACGAAGGTGGTGTAAGAAAACAAACCCATACTGACCCTCGCAGGTGATAAACTATTTGATTATCATCAATAAATCATGCCAATGCTGTTTAAGCATGGTCACAAGCAGACCTTTATCGCAGGATATAACTTTACGCGACTGGAAGAGTAGTGTCCAAGGGACCTCTTCTACTTTGCAGTTCTTGGACCATCGTTGTCCAATGGCAGGCAAACCCGTAGCAAGACTGATAAACTGCTCGTCAATTTCCAATTGAACATCGTTGGCCTTGGCTCGACAGCCATCAAAGGTCATGGCGAATTGTCTAGCAATGCAGAGGTTAAAACCCTCAAATTTATGTATAAACAGAAGCCACCCATTGTCTTGAAGGTCACTACGGGCACTGTCGAACATCGACAGAGCCTGGCTGCCATTAGGTTCATCCCTCACGACTGGAGCCATGGTGTGAGCACATGGTAAGGGTTTGATTCAAATCCACCCATGCACAGGAGCAGAGTCATTCGGTCTAACCACAATGAATAATCAAAGGGGAGAGCATTAATGTGCGCATGCGAGGGTGGTGGAGTTATTCACTGCCATGCATAATAGTTATGACAAAGTACAACCGAAGAATTAATCCTCTGTTCAATCAATCATAGCATAGTTCAAAACCATATCATTCGACCAACCAAAGAATCAAATGGTCGGTGTTATACCAACACTCCATTAACTATAGTTTTTCAAACCATCGTCATTCAACATGAAACCAACCCCAAAAGTTAAACATGCGCCATCGTATAAGTGTGTAATCAAAGTTTTAAAACATTGTGACAATATAAAATTGACAAGCCAAGAGCTATAAAAGAATAGTAATAAGGATCACATCATATATTAAAAACAAAATAAACCATGATCCCTATGCAATTTAATGACTAGGCAAGCCCCAAAATATAAATTTACATGCTCAATGCCTTACCAGTTTAATAAAATCAAGTTTATGCAATCAAAGTAAGAATGTCCAAATAGGCATAATTCGAAAATCCCTTCAGCCACATAATAATAATCCAAAGGTAAGTGCCACTCAAAATATCAATAAAAATATCATGACAGTTCAAATAACGATGGAGGAGTTTTCACGCTTACAGTCATGAAAACTAAATGGAGACCAATTCACAAGTGTCGCAAGAAATGAAAATATCATCTATTTGAAAAACGCAATGACAATTTGAAGTTCAGAAGACATAGGTGCAGGCAGCTTATCGGGCAATAGAGAAAATTGAATTGGCTGCCAACACTTTCCCTTTGTTCCTGCATAAACCTTGAAAGTATACTGACTGAATATGACAAATCTGGTCGAGTATTTGTCAAATAAATGAGACTTCCAACCAATTGCCTATACTTTGTACTGTTTACCAATTCCCCCCCTTCAAATTTTGAAAGTTTCAATTTTTGCTCCATGAGGGTTAGAGAAGTTTTACAATCTTCCATGCCAAATTTCTTTAATATTTCAGTGGCATACCTAGTTTGACTCAGGAATATTTGGTTAGGATGTTGAGAAACTTCAACTCCAAGATAATAATGAAGTTCCCCTAAGTCAATCATTTTGAACCCTGCTTTAAGTTCTTCCTTAACTTGTTTGATGTGATCTTCATTATTTCTTGTTATGATTAAGTCATCAACATAGAGTACAAGTATCACCATGTTCTTATCTTGTATTCAAAAATACAATGTATCATTTGATTCACTTCGTTGAAAACCCACCTTTCATAGGTACTCATCCATTTTTGCATACCAAGCTCAAGGAGTTTGTTTCAAACCATATAAAGCCTTCAAAAGTTTGCAAACTTTATGTTCTTGTCCTTTTTCTTCAAAACCTTCTGGTTGAGTCATGAAAATATCTTCGTTTAGATCACCATTTAGGAAGGCACTTTTGACATCCATTTGATGTAATTTCCAACCATTATGTGCAGCCAAATTGATAACCAATCTGATAGTGTTCCATTTAGATATGGGTGCAAAAGTTTCTTTATAATCAATTCCTTCTTGTTGAGAAAAACCTTTTGCAACAAGTCTTGCTTTGTACATGTCAATTTTACCATTGGGCTTGTATTTTACTCGATAAACCCATTTACAACTAATGGGCTTAACATCTTGTGGACAATCAACTAAGTTCCAAGTCCCATTTGCAAGTACTGAATCATATTCATTAATCATTGCTTCCTGACATTCTTTATGTTTAGCTACTTCAGCAAAAGAAGTAGGTTCAATGGAAGCATGAGAAAAATTAGCTTCTACTCTTGAAGATCCCGTAGTTCTTGTTTTGTTCATTTCGTCTAAATGAACATCTTTGAGAAGTTGTTCGGCCCACTTTGGCTTCTTATGTTGAGGGGATTGGGAATCTGAATCACCATTATTGTTGAAAAGAGGATTTTCAAAAATTGAGGCTCTTCTTTCATCTTAAATATCTGAGGTTGGAGAAGATTATTTTGAAGATTCAGTATCAGAAGAATCTTTTGTTGATTCATTATCAGATGAAGAAGAAGAAATTTTTGATAAAGAGATGTCTTCTGGAGTAACCAAGTCTTTTTCAAACCAAAATGCTTGCTTTGATTTGTTGAATTTACCTTTAGCCTTAGTGTTTTTCTTGTCTAAGTGACTAAGGAGATGATTAATCTCATCTAAACTATTACTTTCAGTTTCATCAAAAATTACATCTCTACTGAAAATGAATTTTCCATCTGAAAGTAATCTATACCCTTTCTTTTCCTAAAAGTATCCAATGAAGGTACACTTCATACTCTGGTTTTCTAATTTAGTCCCCTTTTCCTTAGGAACTAAAGCATAATATGTTGATCCAAAAACCATAAGACGATTTACCTTGGGTTTAAAACTATACCAAGATTCATAAGGTGTTTGTCCATGTAAAGCTGATGTAGGTGATCGATTTCTGAGATATACTGCAGTATGGACTGCTTCAGCCCAATATTTTGTGCTCAACCCTTTAAACTACATCATAGATCTTGCCATGCCCATGAGATTTCTGGTCATCTTTTCAGTAACTTCATTCTGCTGTGGAGTATAGGAATTTGTCAGTTGCCGCTTAATTCCATTGTTTCGAAAATAATCATTGAATTCAGTTGAAGTGAATTCACCTCCATTATTAGTTCTCAAAGAAGCAACCTTTTCTCTAGTTTCATTTTCAACCATGTGTTGAAAATTTACAAATTTTTCAAAGGATTCAGAATTTGCCTTTAAAAAGTATACCCATGTCATTCTAGTGTGGTCATCAATGAACAATATGAAGTATCAACATCCACCAAAAGAATATTCCATTGGACCACATATATCACTATGAATCAACTCCAAATACTTTGTTGCTCGCCATGAGCTGGTTGGAAAATATTCTCACTTTTTCTTGCCTAAAATACAAGCTTCATGTTTGGAATTATCTTTCTTGAAAGTTGGTAAACCCTTCACCAAATCTTGGGACTTAAGTTTCAAGAGACTTTCAAAGTTTAAGTGACCAAATAAAAAATGCCATAATCTGAATGAAGACATTTTAGAATTCGTTGTTGCTGCAACTTCTTCCTTTCTTTTGATGACTTCCCCATTCATTCTTAGTAACTTCCCATCTTCATATTCAGTCATTATTGTTTTCAAGTTATCCTTCACTGACATAATCTTTACCAAACCATCTTCCATGAAAATTTTATGTCCATCTTCTCTGATTGTGACTAAGGATAGCAATTTTTTCTTAAAAGATGGTACATATCAAACATTTGAAATCCATTTTTCACCAATTCCAGGGAGAAAAAATTTCACTGAACCTCTTCCTTGAGGTATATGAGTTGTATCATTAGCTAAATAAATGGGTTTTGATTGAACATCTTTATAATTCCAAAAATAGTCTCTACGATAAGTCATATGGTGAGTAGCCCCTTTGTCCAATATCCAATCATTTTCAAATGAATGTACATGTGGAACTGCTAAAAAAACATATTCATTTTCATCATCCTGATAATCTTCATCTTTTGCATATTGTGTTGATTGTTGAGTCGTCTGTTTGAACTTTGGCAATTGATCATTGCTGGTAAGACAATTGGATGCATAATGGCCCATATTTAAGCATCTTTTACATCTTACTTGACTGGAATTTTGACCTCTTCCTGACTGCGCATTACTTTGAAAATTTTGTTGATGAAAATTGTTACGACCTCTACCTTGACCATGACCTCTGCCATGGCCTGGATAAGAAGATTGATTCTAAAAATTTTGAGAATTTGATTTTTCCTTTTCTTTAGAGCTTTCAGCTTTAGTGTAAAGAAGATATTCTCGTAATTGTTTTTGTTTTCCAAATGTTTTACTATGTTGAGCCAACAATTCACTAAGTGAATCGAAATTTATAGTAGATAACTTATCAGTTATTTGCAAAGTCTCAAGAAAATGATTATAATATGGAGGCAAGCCATTTATTATAATGGAGACTAGAAAACTATCTTCAAGTTTAGAAAAACCACCTTTGATGATTTCCAGATGAAGGTTCTTAATCCTTGAAATGTATTCTAGTACATCGCCATTGTCTGCTAATCTTTGGTTAAGCAATTTCATTTGTAGATCAACTCTTTGAGACACAATAGGAGTATCAAACAATTTCTTTAATAGATTCCAAGCAGACCATGCATCTTTGGAATTCTCAATATGAACAAACATTTGTTCAGTTACAGAAGAACATAGAAAAGCAAGTGCTTTTTCATCTTTCAAATTCCATTTGGCTAAAGAAGTAGCATCGATGGGCTTAGTTGGAGCAGTATCACCATCACATATATCATGTCATAATTCATTATAGACCAAAGTGTTATGCATGTGCCTACTCCAAGTTTTGTAGTTCTTGGGTCCATCTAACTTGTCTGATTCAATGAATAGGTTGATTAATTTTGACATGATGATAGATTACCTTATTTAAAGGATTGCAAGTTAGTGATCACACCACCACACTGATTAGTTTCTAAAAAACACAAGGCACCCCCCAAAAAAAAAGTGCACAGTCCATGCAAAAAAGAAGCACTTTTAAGGGTTTGGCCTTGACCCTTTAAAAGTCTCGTTGAAAGAAGTTTGAGAGAGTATTTCACTAGACTCTTCTCAACCTATGATATTATATATTACAATAAAAAAAAATTGAAATTTGTCCTTTTACAAGACTTATAGTCTTATACAAAAAAAAGAATGTACCCCCCCTTTAACTAGTAAGTATTCTCTTTAATAATTCCAAGAATCTTTAATAATTCCAAAAAAAGACTTCTTAATGGTAAAAAGCATATATTTTATGCATGGAGGGAGTGACATCTAGCATGGGACTGGCTGAGGCTGCTCTGTAATTCACAACTATGTGTCCATTACTGCCAAGTTTTACATCCAGATTTGGCTGACTTTTAGAGTGGTCGGGCTGTAAATGGACACCTGTAAAATAAAGTTGCAGATGCAATCATAAATATTTTCTCCCTAATTTTATTTGTTCCCATTTAGATATTCATCAAATTTGTTGTGGGTCATGTCTAGGTTTCTCTCCACTTGGTGCTATGGTGTGGTGGTTGTAAATTAGTTGGTAATGTATAAAGTTATTTTCATTGCTTTTTCATCATTTTTAACTAAAACAAATGGTCACTCAAGGAAGCTCGGCTGCACACAGAGCTTAGCAATACCTGTCGCTTGAATACTTGCATAGGCCCTTGAAAGTTTGGCTCATTTTCATCCGAAAATATCCCGAAGTCTCCACTATTTTTATCAAAAAATCATCGTGGTTTTAGCGGCAATGACGTACTTCCCAGAGCACTTGTTCCTTTGCATTTGCAGACAGGATTCAGTTATTTCAGCGCAAATCCTCTACAGTTTTGTGAATCTCAAGATGATGAATTTTCAGAGCTTGATGCAAAGGAAACAAAGGAAGCCGAGACTAAAAGGCTAGCACTGGATGTTGAAGGCTTGAGCAATTAGATCTTTGGAGGGCACAATTTCAAAGAGCAGGATTTGTGGAGGGCGCGATTCAGTGAAGGGCACGATCTGATGCAGATGAGTAGATTGGATTTTAATGGTCTGTCATTTGCTCGGATCGTTATTCTCATATTCGATCTCAACCCAAAATGGAATTCTTTGATGCATTGATGTGTATATATTCAACATTGATGTGTTGATGCATCTATCCTCAGCTTTTTCCTGGAAGATCTTTGGATCTGAATCAATGTGGATCGATTACCTTTTCTATATTCAAATGGAAAACATATAGCTATAATTGTTAAAGTCACTGAGATTGTTGATATAAGTGAGATCGCAGAGGGAGAAAAATGATATAGATATCATATAAAACTAGATTTCCAGATTTTTATATATCTGCAACAATTTACATAGAACTTGAAGCACGGAGATTGAGATTTATCAAAATATATATCTCTTTAACAAGAAATTTCCAGATTTACATAGATCTAAAACAATTTTTACAAAGAAAAAATCTTCTACTTGGATTACAGTTGGTTTACTTGTTAAACAAAGTAGTTCTGATAAAAAAATAATCTCTAACGAGAACCAAAAAAAGAGAATAGATCTGATAAAAAAAAAAAACTTTTAACTATTGAAAATGATGATTTATCTTATCAAAATTTTCAAAACACAAGCTACTGTAATCAAAATAACCTTTTCCTTATTAAATTAACAACAGTAATACCTCAGTACAGATGTCCTTGAATTTGAAGAGATCTTGGATGATGTTGCGGAGACTTCCTTGCTTCCTCAATCCTTCACCATTTCACCATGGCTCTGATACCATGTTGACAAAGTGTCCGCAGACACGTAATTTTATTAATAAGGAAAAAGTGATTACAATCTTAAATTCATAATTTACTCCTTTTGACTTCACTTGAGGAAGGAGCTTGTTTATATAGCTTAACTCTAAACTAAAAACTAGGATAAAAACCAATCACATAATCACATGAGTATGATAGGTGTCCTTATCCTAACAAACTAAAATAAATTAATTTCTAAAAACATTTATACTAGAAAATACTTAGACTATAGAACTTTAGGATTATGAGGCTAACACAATCTTGGATCTCCAAATATTATGGATCTTTCCTAAAGGATATAATGTATGATTGACTACAAATGTTATAATTTTCTTCATTATATAAATTCTCATTGTGGAGATGACACTATCATAGTGTTGACGGGCGAAATTGACCGTCCATCAACTGGGAGAGTGGAACCGGCCCGGGGTTGTCTAAATAACCCAAGCCGTTTGGAATGGACCACCCTGACGAGTTTAACGGCTCCATTGGCCGCTCTA
>JASDQU011402121.1:42206-52232 GCA_032191745.1 Picea mariana
TAACCTTAATCAGAATCCAATTCAAACAATATATGGATCGAATAAGTTCCAATCAATGAGAATTAAATCAGTTGCGATTCGGTTATGAATCAACAGAAAAGTATGAAATTTGGTCGAAGGAAATTGAAACAGTTAATCCCTTTATCAATCATACTCATATCATAACCAATTTGAATTATACCATTGACTGTATTCGAAATTCGGGATACCAACAACAGTCCATTTTTAAAAATATTAACAACTTGTCTTATTAACAGAGCATCGAGCTAAATTTGAACAATCATATCTATTCGATGATCCATCGAATCAAAACCAAATCAAATCGAATCCTAAACTATAGCAAAAATTTATTTATTAAACAAACATTATATACAGCAAAGCATGCTTATGTAACAGAGCAGGCAAAATATGTACACAGAGAGTAATATAAATGAGTGAAAATTATACCATCACAGTTGTTGAGACTATGTCAATTTTGAATTGACAATTGCAGTAGCAGACTCGACATTTTTGAATAGGATTGAACCCGTGGTTCGTTGTTTCTTATCGGAGGGTTGCACCTTTGCATTCTGACCAGTGAGCTTTGCCACTTGGTTTTCCAAATCGTGGATTCTGGATTGCAACGTAGGTACATCCAAGTAGTATCTTTCCACCCATAACCCACATTGACCGCAAGGTGCAGCAACAGGTTGAGCAGTCGAGGGTTTCGATGATTCACCAAGGGTTTCATGGGGTGGTTCAATACCAGGGAAGTCAGGGTTATCCCGCAGACAGGGAGGTAAGTTCTTGACAAAATCATAAGGAGGTTTGCCACACAAGCCCTCGGAGTAAGGTAACTCTTCGGCAAGAAAACGTTCAATGTCTGAATCAGAGTCTTCGCTGACCATGATAGGCTTTGATTTGGCAGGGGGTTTGGGTTTATTCCTCGCCATGTGCAAGATTAACCTTGCATTTTTCTTGCCTTTCGAATTAGCACCAGTCTTTGTCTTAGGTTGTTTGGTTGCAGGTTTATCCACTTCGGCTCGTTTAGTCACAGTCATAGGCATAATCGTAGGTGAATCGGGTTGGGGTTTGGGTAGTAAAACACTATAAGGCACAGGGGTAGGTCTTCTTTCGGTCACCATGGGCTTATCCACCTATGGAGGGTTTGATTCTTCAAAGCCATTACGGCTGAGAAAATCATGCCAAGAATCATGACGTAACCCTAACTAGTACACCACTATCATTTTAATCAACCCCAAATGGAAGAGGCTGGTGTCATCTTGGCTGTGCTTGTACCTTTTAGCCATTTTGAACAAACTTCTATGCAAATAATGGGGAATACTAAGCTCGAAACCCATAAAAACCATTAATAAACGCAGGTGAAACAACAAAATGAACCCGTACCTGCCTTCACAAGTAACGAATTGCTTGATAATCATCAAGAGATCATACCAGCGGGGTTTCAACATCTTTGCAGGCAAACCTCTGTCACATGAATTCACTATCCGAGACTGAAATAACAATGTCCACGGGACATCATCAACCTTGCAACTTTTGGACCATTTTTGTCCCTAGACAGGCAGGCTAGTTTCCAAGCTAAGGAACTGTTCGGTGATTTCAAGATGGACATCTCCAACTTTGGCTTGGCAGCCATCAAATGATAACGCAAATTGCTGAGCCACAATGATGTTGTAACCATCAAATTTCCTTATGAAAGCAAGCCAGCCGAATTCTTCCAGGTCGCTATACGCGCCATTAAACATTAACAGTGCTTGGCACCCATTGGGCTCTGCCCTTACAACAGGAGCCATGGCTTCTATGCATGGTGGGGTTTGGATCGAACAAACAAAGCACAGGGTCAAAAAACGATAGGGTTTAACAACTTCAGTGCTCAAAGAGGCAGGAATTAACTGCATGTGTGCGAAGGTGGTGGGATTACCACCGCCATGCAATGTATTAATGACTGTGTACAATGCTGTTCCATCCAAATTCATAATCGTTTAAACCATATGTATCGTCCAACCAAATAGGTGTACAACCATATCAACGTGCCATTCATCCAAAACAAAAGCAACACCATATGTTATAATCATACGCCAAGCGTTCAGTTCTTTCAAACATGACATCCAACATTAACCACGATCTGTCGTGTCAATCAAACGTTTTAAACCCATGTTAATTCAATCATGCCAATGCATAGTTCGAAGCTATGATCGTTCAACGTAATATCAAACTCACAAAACAATGTATCGAGCAAGGGTTCAAACCATGAAATCGAAAATCCAAAAGGTTGATCAATGCGCCTTTGCAAAACTCAAACCATTGCCATTTTATATGAAATCAAACTTATGATATTGCCAATGTGTTTTTAGCATAGTCAAAGTGTAAAAAACTTGCAACCAATGACCATATGAAAACGATAAGTTAAGAGTTCAAAACAATAACAATTATATCATATATAAAAACAAAATCAAGTATTACCTTTATGACATCAAACATAACTCATAACTTAACATTTTCAATACCTTATCAAAGAAATCAAGTTGCACAATTAAAGTGAATGGATATAGTTCGAAAAAAATTTTTGCAGTGATGTGATAAACCAATGGTCAAGTGTCTTTCAGCAAATCAATAAAAGACGACGACAGTCAAAACAACGAGAGAGGTGTTTTCACACTTTCAGTTGTGAAAACTGAAACGAGACAAAATTGCAATTGTCGCAAAAATGAATACGATGTCTTGTAGCACAATGTGATGATGATTTGTCGTTAATGAGACAAGGGGTGTAGGCATCTTTTTAGGGCAAATTAAAAAAAAAAAAATTGGCTGCCAACAGATAGCTCATGCCAAAGGACCCTAGTTCATTGACAATGTGGGACTCTTTATAAGGCCATGTACTCACATATCTACACCTTGTGAACTTTGTTCCCAATAACCACATCCTCCTAATTGACCTTTTTCTTACCTTTCTTAGTGGATGGAATACTAGAATACTAAAGATTGCCCTTTTTCTTACCTTTATTATGCAAGAGCTAGTCATCCAAAGTAGGAATGCATACATTAATGTTAAGACTATACAATTATTACTTGTTGAAGTTCTTATATGACAATACAATCCAATTGAACCATTCCAAATTCTCTTGTAAGACTAGATTGGGATGTCCATGTTGAAATTCCTCATCTCATAGATCTCTCCATCTAAAGTTCATTTTTAAGAAAAAATTAAGAATGTATCTACCCATATGTGAAATGTTAGAATGTTGTACTTTCCATGTCAAAATAGTGTCACAAGAAAATTTTAATCCTCTCTAGATAAAATCATCCTAATACTAAGTTTTAACAGTTGAAACTACCTTCTCCCTTTCTTCCCAAACTATTTGAATTAGTGAAAAAGAACCACCAATCATGAAATCACTTGAAGCAACATTCACATCATTGAGGGTGAAAAGTCTATTTATTTTGGATATAAATTTTCCTTTAATAATTATGTATTAGGTCAATCTTTTTGAAGGTTCATCACCAATCATTGAACTCACTATCTGCTTTCCTAACATGCTTCATCCATGCACAATTATATTAGTTTATATGAGGCCTTTGCCTTTTTTAGGCAAGGAAAAGATGCTCCATGGAACCAATATTGACAATGCATGGTCCACCTCATTCCATGGTTCAGGGGAGAAATCTAGGGAATTATTCCCTAAATTAATATTATTGATCTATTGTGCCACAATCAATGTCTTACACCACAACATAGACCCTTGAAAGTGGACCTTTGCAATACAAGTGGACTATAGTCATGAACCTAATACCCATCCATGATGATCAAGAAGACCTCATAATGTCACCCATATTCAACTTATTGGATGCCAAATACTCCCTAGAGAGGACTCGTGTCATGGTTTTTAGGTTTTGTCGATGGTGGTTCATGAGATCGAGAAGGTTTAGTTAGGTATTTAGGTCATTGTTTCCAACTTGACATGTTTATGCCTCTACACTCATTTTCAATGTACAAAACCTAATCATGACGCTTATATCCTTCTTAAAGGCCAATTAAGTTATGTTATGTTGGTTTGAGGACTTGTTCAAGGCTCTTGATGACAACTTGTTTACCCATCCATGGTCTTGTATGGTGATCTGAGGAATTGTTGATGGTCCTTGAGCTAGATATGGAATAGAAATTGCATTGATTTCATCTTATGAGCTTTTTTGTGGTTCTATATAAATAATTTAGGACCTATATGTCATATTCTAGGGACCAATGGCCATGCACAAGGCTACAAATTAATCACAAAACATGCCATATATAGGAGGTCAATATCCTTAGAGTGGGATATGGGTTCCATTAAAATGTTTTTTGCATGATAGGTGGGTCTCATACCATGGTTCGGGGGAGAAGTCTAGGGAATTATTCACTAAATTAATATTGTTGATCTAATGTGCCACAATCTAGGAGTTTTTTCATAGTAAGGATGGGTCTCAGATCCTTGACCATAATCAAGGGAGGAAAACAAGGGAATTACACCATAAATGGATAACTAAGGCTTATTAGCCATGAACATGAACTCAAACCATAAAAAAGACACTTCAGAGGTAACTTTTTTCCTCTAAGAATAATGTGGGTACTATTATAGGTTCTTATGCATAGGGGATGGGTGACTTAAGGAACTTTCTATGGTCAAGTGGGGGAAATAAATCATGCATATCAACCATATATTAATTATATATATAATTATAAATTAAATTAAAAACAAAAATAATAAACACTAAAAAAAGAAAAAAAAGAAAACAAAAAAAAACCACTACATTAAACTTAAAAAAATGTGAAACCAAAGATCATTTGCACACGAATGTGGACCCGACCTCATTGATTAGAAAATTTGAAAGACTCAAAGGAGGGAGGGGTTGGAGAGGATCTCTATTCCAATGATTTTTTGGTTCTCTGCCTACTATAGTTGTTGATCAAAACTCCGAGAGAGACCCCTGTCCAAGAAGCAAGGAGCAGAGAAAACCTCGTGAGTACTGATATGAGCAGAGAGAAACCCCATGACGGATCTGAGGAGAGACAAACCTTGTGACCTATGGAGATCGAGACCGAGACTGAGGGCCATTCGAGACTAAGACTGTGAGTTTTTCTTGAGACTGTCGAGGGAAAGGAGGGAATCAAGGGCTATCCAAGACTAAGACCGATATTTGCATGTGAGACTGTCACAGGAAAGGAGATAAATAATGGTATGTTCTTTAAGCTACCCTAACATTTATTTCAATTATATCTAGCTACCCTAAATAAATTAAATATGTAGCTAAGGATTATTTTGAATCATTATATTCTGAGAAGGAAGGAGTATATTCATAGGTAATAGTTGAAATGATTATCAATATCCCCATGCTCTTAACCCCTGAAGATAATTATGATATTTTAAATTTGATTGAGGAATTTGAATTCCACAATGCAATCTAGAGTTTAGATCTAGACAAGGCAACAAGACTAGAGAAGTTTGCCATTCACTTTTACAAAGTTTGTTGGAGCTTGATTAAGCATGAGCTAATTCATATGCTATGTTATGTTTATAAATCCTTCTGGTTTGGAGGCAACAACAATTCCTCTTTTCTATCCTATATCTCCAAAAAAGAAAATACAGCTACCTTTTCTAAATTCCATCCCATTTTGTTGTGGATTGCTTCTTACAAAATCATGATTAAGATTATGGAAAATAGGTTATGAAATATGATCCCAAAACCCATTTCAAAGAATGAAGGGGTTTTCATGGAAAAAGGGACAATATAGATAACATTCTCATGGTACAAGAGGTTATTCATTCTAGAAGAGCCAATAAGCAATGGGGCATGATCATAAAAATAGACATGGAAAATTTATTTGATAAAGTAAGACACCTGCTCCTTTTTTATGTCATGCATAAATTCATATGTTTCCCTTCCATTATCAAGTGGATTGCATATTTCATAGGTATTCCATGGATATCTCTATTGGTTAATCACAAACCTACTCCATTTTTCTATATAAGTATAGGAATGAGGTAAGGATGTTGTCTCTCCCCTTACTCTACATCCTAATGGCAGAATCCTTGAGTAATAAATTGAAGCATGAAATATATATTGGTAATATTGGTAATAAAAGTTATAAGAGGGTTGAAGGGTATTAATCACTCATAACTTGTTGATGAAATCATTCAGTTAGGAGGGGCTTCGACAATTATTGTAGTTGAATTTAAGAAAATACTAAAATCTTTTTTATCTTCCTTAGGAGGAAAAGTAAACAAACAAAGAAATCAAATTTTTTGATGGAATGCAATTTATCAGCTTCTTCAAATCATTTCAAAGATTTTGCAGCTCCCTTTTCAAGAGAAATAGTCTTCCTTCAAGTATGTAGGTATGTCTCTTTCTCTAAGTAACTCCTCGCCTCGGTCCTAGTAGAGTCTCTTGGATGAAATAAAATGCAAGTTCTACTAGTTGGGTTCACAATGGTTAAATATAGATAGGTGCATCATTATAATTAAATTAATTCTGATATCCCTTTTGGTTTTTTAATGCTCAACTATTCTAGAATCCATTGGGATAATGCAGAAAATAGCAAGTACTCCAAAACAAAATTGGCGAAGAAAAATATAAAAACTTTCATCTCATCAATTGATCATTGTTAAGAGCCTGCAAAGGTAGAGGAGGCTTGATAATTAGGATCATTTTCTCCTAAATCTAGCATTGGGAGGAAATTTTTTTAGGAGGTTGATCATGGGAAGAGTGGACTGGTGGGAAAAGGTTTTCTGGAAGAATTACTTCAAAGTGATAAGAAAGAGATGTATTGAAGGGAAGTAGGAAAACTAGAGAGGACCCCATATTTGGAGTCTCATTAATTCAAGAATCCAATTAATTCAATCACGGCTCACTTGGGTGCCTAGATATGGGAAAGAAATAAGGATTTGGAAAGATATCATAATGGGAAATCAATTGTTGAAGAACATATTGGAGCTATTACCATTGAAAGTGTGGTTGGATGAGAGGAATAAAACCACTCTTATTGACATTTCAAGGTGGTATCAGAACTTAGGTAGATGGTTGGGTTGGAATTTAGAAGAGCCTTTGATTCACATGGAACATATTATGGTTTCATGCTTATAAATATGAAGGGATATAATCATCAATATTGTCAAAAGTTAGATCAGAGAGGGTGGGGAACTTTTGGATATATTGTAAAGGAAGGTTATCTATGTCAACTTCTTTCCATGTTGTTGCCTCACCATTCACCCATCAAGAAAAATGTTTGGTTCTATTGGTGCACTCCTATATATGAATGGTTTGTTTTTTCTACTTCATTCCAAACTAGGACTCCCAAGACATAAAGAGCATAATCGTGTAGACCATGATCCCAAGAAATCAAAATTCCATGGGGGTTATGTTTCCCATGTATGTCATACATTGATGATTGTTCTAGTTGTGGGAATCATGCTTCATTATTTCAAACCCAAAACCCATATGAATTTGATCCCAAAACCCATATGAATTTTCTTCATTAAGAGTGTTTTACAATGAAAAACATTTTAAGAGTCATTCCTAATTTCACATGCTTACTATTAATCACTTACATAGAATTGGGCCTTCACTAGTTGAGCTCTTGGAAATGGAATTTATAATCTAAGACTATTCATAAGTCTTATTGCTGATTTCAAACATAGGTACAAACATGGGAATTTTGATCATTGGAATTTTTTATTGAGATTTTTGGCTCATTTTGAGATAAACCACATCGTTATAATTTCGAGAAAATGAGTATATTGGAGGAAGAAATTTGCCTCATCGAAAAATAGACTCACCATAAAGGTTGAGTTTGTCCACTTATTAAGGAAATCCTCAAATAAAATCTATACAATAAAATATAGGAAGTTATAGACCAACATTATAAAAATCATTTTTTGTATTAGATATCATCATCTGTGCACATGGTCATCCACCTTAGAGATCATCCACCATGCTCCATCCATCTCATCCATATTTGTCCCTACACCCTTCTTCACATTCAATGACAACATGAAAAATGGACTAGGTGATGAGGTGGTAGCTTGGACTAACTAATATGTGGCATTCCTCACATCGAATGATGACGTGACACATGGACCAAGTGATGAGGTGGAAACCATGTCTAAATAATAAGTGGCATTCTTCACATCTAATGAAAACATAAAATGTGGACCAAGTGGTAACCAGGGCTAACTAATCCACCCATCTTCGCCCCTTGATCCTTATTCACATCTAATGGCAATTTGACATAGGGACTAGATGATGAGGTGGCAACAAGGATAGTTGAAATTTGGCATTCTTCACATCCAATGGTGGCATGACACATTGAAGAAGTGATGAGGTGGTAAATTAAGGTAATTGACAAGTAGCATTCTTCACATCCAATGACAACATGATGCATCCAATATAGTCATCAATTCTATCATCCTTGATATGGATTCTTCCTCACTTGATGGATCCAAATATTCATTTAGAGCCTTGAAATTATTCTTCTTTATCCAATTTTCTTAAAATTTATATGGATTCATTAACATATTCTTTTTGTCTTGTCAAATATGAGTACATATTGTTTTCTTTCCTTCCAGGTTTTGTTTTAGGGTTTTTTCACAAAAGTGCATGCTTCCCTTTTCTTGCTCCCAATATAGATAAAACAAAACCTTATTCTTGTATAGATAAAACAAAACCTAATTCTTGTATATTGTTTGTATGTGATATATTGTCTAATATTTTGGATTGTTTCTTTCATTGTCCTAACATTAAAATGTATTTTGGGTATTATCTTGACAAATGCAACACATTGTTTTCTTGGTATTCCTTAGATTGTGGGGAACATCTCAAGAGATACCATCAATGGCCATAGGGTTAGAGACCATCTTATTTAGAGAACACTAAAAACTACACAATTTTTCGTGGATAGAGACCCACAAAACTTCTATAAGGTCTTTTTCTACCTTTGTTCTACTCAAATATAACAATCATTTTCTCTAGTCATCTATATTACAACTGCCTTCTTCAACATTTTGTGTATATAGGGAACCAAATGCTTCTTCATATAAGAGAAATCCTTTTCACCATATAACCTACTAACTAGCATGATGAAATCCCTCATGGGTTCTCTTAAATTAGAGGTGGGCTACAAATTAGATGGGAAATTCAAAATTATTTCTTCTGTCTTCCCAGATAATTTTGTCCCATGAACACCTACCCAAAATACTGAGTGAAGAAATACTCTGTGTTTTCTCAAAGGTTTGGCTCCAACCCTAGATGCAAAAGTCTTACATGTCAAGTTATATTTTCAATGTTTATCTTTAGCTATACTATAATATGAATATCGTTGGCCTAGCGTTTCCTTCTCCCTCGATGGAGTGTAGGTACAACCAAATATGTATCTATCATACCTATAATCTAGCTCGAGTGATGAAATTTCAAGAGGGACAAGGGAAAACATATCCAACACATATTACAAGGAGTAATCAACTAAGGGTGAAAAGGTCAGAAGAAATTTTGGTAGGCACATGAAATTATTTCTTGCTAAAGGAGGACCATGCTCTTATGATCATGAGAGCATAGGTGTCACCGAGGTTCCCTTGAGGTACAAACACCTATTGAAATAGTGGGTACCCAAGGAACTCCCCGAGTTGGATGCAGACTTCTGTATTAATGAGAGGATTTATTGCATTTCTCTGTCATCCATCCATGGCCTTGGTTTATTCTCCATGGACAGCATAAAGGTAAAATATGGTGGATTAGTTGAATTGTTTGAGTATGTTGGACCATATTACACTTATGGAGTATGGTTGAGGCTGCTCCAATATATGCCTAGTATGCGGAGATACGCACTCGCCGCAAATTATATACATATGAAAGAAAATAATAGGCATAAAGGAGAGACTATGTATATTATCTAGGTGGATATTAGTGGCCACCCACCTTTACTAACTGACTCAAAATAGTTTTCTGCCAATTTTGGCAATTTACTATTTTTAGCAGGTTTTAACTTACGGGGCCATTTTG
>JASDQU011402123.1:3498-59013 GCA_032191745.1 Picea mariana
CTCAGTATTAAACAATATTCCAACAATATTTATATTATTTTTGTGTCATAATAATATCTTGTTTGTCTTACATCATTTTCAACTATTGTAAAAAATGAAAGTGTTGGTTTCTTTATTTTATTTGGTGTTTTGTCTAAGTTTTATTGTTGTAATTATGATGTTTTCTTGTGTCAATATATTATGTGCTTCCTCTCATTCCAAGGATGGTACCCAAGGTAAATTGGATTCTACAAAAGCTCAAGAATTTTTCAACATGGGCTCAAGGCCATTACAACAATATACTCATTAAAATATCAATAAGTCACTTGTAGGAATTAAACCTATATAAGAAGGATAACACTTCTTCTCTCAACCACCTGGACTAAATCCATTAACATTATATGATAATCTATTTATAAAGAAAAAACACAACATTAAAAAATGGGTGTTTGATATAATAAATCATATTTCCATATGTTAATAAAATATGTGGAGAAACATGATCTAACTATCACGAAGACTTAGTGATATCAACATTCTTTTTATTAAGGTCTTATTGCCACACAATTGTATTTATATTTAATAATGGTTATTGAAATTTAAAGAAATTGTGCTCACTTCAATGTGTTGTTACTTTTTCTAACTAATGGTCCTATTGTTTGACTACTAACATGGAAAAGAAATTCAAAGAAGTACACATTTCACCTATATAAGGGGTTGCACCTACATGACATGTGAGAAAATATAGTGAAAGTAAAACGTCCCTGATATGTGTGATTGTTCAAAAGTTATTATTATAAAAACACCAAGATAAACTATCAAATAATGAAAAGCCATTAATACTCAAGTTTACAAGCATTCCTATCCTAACTTTATGATGAAAATTCCAAGTCCATAACAATTTTCACTAGATTTATGCTCTTATGAAACCAACAAGCTCTCACATCTTATAATATATTTTTACTGATTTTTTCCTATAGGTTAGCCACACATTCTCGCATAACTAAATTTCAAATCTATCAATAATTGCATATGAGAGTAGTAGAAAAGCAGTACACCAATTTGGAAGAAAATAATTTTAATGTTTTTCTTATTTTTAAAAACAATTTTTTATGTAAATATATATTTTTAACGTGAATATATATTAAAAATTTTTTTTATAGTTTTGTGTTATATGATTAAAAATAATTAAATTATTAAATTAACTGAAAATCACTTTCTAACTTATCATCTAAAAGTAGGTCTACATTTTAAGGATGTTTTATTATTGTAGGAGGGGTTCCTATGAACAAGAATTTAGAGGGGGAACACAAATATCAAATTCTAAAAGATCTCTTGTCTGATGCGGGAAATGCAAGAAGTTTCAATTTTGATTTGTGCATCATTAGTGTCTAGTTGTTTAAAGCCTTAAGGATATAAGGTTTTTGTTCAAAAATGTTTAAAGGTTAGTCTAGAGGAGCTAAAGAAAACTGAAATAGGTAGAAATTGTTATAGCAAGATTTGTATCACCCTATGCAAACTTGCACAGAGGGCATTTTTTTATTTCCCTATGCAGACTTGAAGTCCATTTTTGCAAATCCCAGAGATAAAAATATTATTTTTCCACATATACGTGCTCTATATATTGTACAACATGTGTATGCATAGGTTGCACCACTACAGCCCACGTACATCGGGTTTTCTGCTCAAAATTTAAAAAATGGTGTCAGGTTTCCATGTCATGTCATGAGATCCATTATCCTTGGCCTTCCATATACTGGAAACATTCCAAATCATCCCTTCAATTCCACTTGAAGGCTATAAATGGGTCAAATCTGAGCTATGGAAAAGAGGAGAAGAATTCAACTTTGAGAGCAAAGTTACTCTAGAGAAATTATTCAGTTCATATTGAGTCTGCATCCCTTTGTCCTTTTAAGTCTGAACACATTGTTCAGCCCCCAAGCTCTTCTCTACTTGATTGAGAACCTCATTGTCTCTCATTATATGAGTTTTCCTTTGGTGGAGGATTGAAGTGGTGGAGGCCCAGCTGGAAGGGACTTATTTTCTCGGTTTTGAACTATGCCGGCACGGAATTTTGTAATTCATTCACTTTTGTTGATTACATTTTAATAGAAATACTCTTTTCTCATCCAATTAATGTCTTGCAAATATTTGAATTGTTATTCCATGGGCATATTTGTTATGAATATTGATGGATTATGTTATTGAATGTGCTAACATTATATATTATCACCATATGCTTGCGTTTCTTGGTTGTTGAGGACAAGTTGCAGGTGTATTTCTTTGAGTCAAGTGCTCAATGGTGGACTTCATCAAACGTCTAGACGAGGTAGGCCTTTTATCTTGTCTTGCTATCATATTTTTTTATATAGCATACCTTAGATTAGATTTGATTTCTGCAGTCATTTCCATCTGATGTGGTTTACCCCTAGCCATAGAGAGATTTTCCTTGTAACAAAAATAGGCTAGAGAAATAGAATGGTTTCGAATAGGTCAAAGACTATATATTATTTTTTGAGTCTTTTAAGGTTGTCAAATATATATTCTAATTTCATACTTGAAATATCAAATATACATATTTTTTTCCTTGAAAAAAAATAATAATAATTACATGTTAGTCTAATACCCTTCATTAATGATCATATTACACAACTAAGCCTTGTTGTAAATTATAATCAACTTATCTATACCAATAAAGTTGTATAATTTGTTTATAACTCATCTCTAAGAAGTGTAGTCACTCAACAATAGATTAAGGTTGACCATTTCATATTCTATTATCATCTCTATGCACTACCTACCTCTCTTTTTTTTATGCACCAAACACCCAAATAGCATAAAAATTGAAAGAGAAGTAACTCCATACCTTGAGAATGAGAGAGAAGAATGAATGAGAAGCCTCTTCAAGGGGGTAGTATCCTTTACAAGATAATAAATGCACAAGATGAGATTCTCTCTAAAGGTCTCCTTGGTGTATATAGGAGACAAAGGGTACAATTACAATTAAGGGTATAGACAACTAATAAGTAAAACACTAATATAACAATAGAAATGTAATAAATCAATATTTATGTATTAACATGCCCCTCCCATTCAAAAAGGTATTTCCCTCAATGCTTGATTAGTTGTGTATGTTTTTACATGAAGAATGCATCTTTCCATGTTCCTACTTGTACTGGTAGGTTCTTCAACTTGATGAGGTACTCAACAATTACTCGATTTGATAGTTACTTGATCTATGTTTCAAGTATTTTTTTTGGTTCTATTATGATTTTTAGCAAGAGAGTGTACTCTAGCCTGGTATTGTTGCACTGATTCCTCAAGCCATGCCATCAAATTGTATATGGGATAGGTTGTTACATTAATCTATAGTAAAATATTTTGAACTGGTATCTTCTCACCAATTACCTTCTTCCCTTACTTTTAATCCTTTGTAACACATTATAGGGACCATATTACTTGGGTGCTAATTTATTGTCTTTCTTTTGTTTCTTGAGGGACACTGGTTTGTATGTTTTAGCCTAAAAAGTATACCCAATCCCCAACTTCAAATTCCATTTCACTGTGATATTGATCTACTTGTCGTTTCATCATATTTTTTTCTATATCCAAGTTTTCCTTCAATAGTTGGACAACCTCATGTTGGTTCTCTATGTGGTCCTCCACTACTTGAACCTCCATGTTCCCTCTCAAGGGTGATGTGATGGATGGAGGATTATAGCCATAAAGTGCCATAAATGGGTACATTTTTTATGAATTATGGAAGGATGTGTTATACCATCATTGATAAAAGGGGAACCACTTGAACCATTATGTCTATTTATCATATGCAAAGCAACGAATATACCCTTATAAACATTTATTCACAATCTCATTTTTCCCATCAAATTGAGGATGGTAAGAGGGGCCGTGAGCCAATTGAGTACCCAAACAAGAAAATAATTCATACCAAAAATTTTCAATGAAAATTGGATCTCTGTCACTTACAATAATCTTGGGGATTCCATGTATCTTCTTAAATGTTTCCATGAATGTTGCATCTATTGTGCTTGCTTTAAAAGGATGAGAAAGATAGAAAAAATGTGCATACTTTGTGATTTGATCCACCACTACCATAATAAAAAAAATCTTTTGGACTTTGATAGACCTATAATAAAATATATTTAGACCTCTTCCCAATGTTGAATTGGCATGGGTAATGGTTATAGAAGACTCATGGTATTGGCTGTCTCTCCCTTTTTTTGTTGACAAATCAAACATTCAACCACAAACTTTTGAACATTGATTTTAAAACCTTCCCAGAAAAATCCCTTCTCGGTCATATGGTAAGTTTTCAAGAACCCTAAATTTCCTCCTATGGGATAAGTGTGTGATTACAAAAGAACATTTAGTTTGAGTAGGGAATTATTACACAAATATAGGTGATCCTAATACCACAATGAATCATTATTCCATACAAATTTGTCCAATGCACTGGAGTCCTTTTGTAGTTGTTGAATTATCTTGCACACCTTTTAATATTTCTTCTAATATATCCTTGATTCTTCCACCCAATCAAATTATGTAATGGAAATAGCACAAAATAATCTCTTTATGTCTTCTTCTTTCCTTGAAAGTGCATCTGCCACTACATTTGTTTTGTAGATAATTTCAAGGTTATAACCTACCATATTTGTAACCCATATTTGTTTCTATTTTGAAGATAATAGTTGTTCCAAGAAGTACTTCAAACTATCATGATTTTTTTTAATCTTGAAGTGTCTTGTTATTAGGTAAAGGCATCATTTCTTAGTTGCATGCAATATGGCCAACATTTCATTTTCATAAATGGGTTTGAGTAAGCTATTTCTTTTTAAAATTTGGCTGCTTTGAAAGTAAAGGGACCTTTCTTCTTGCATTAACATTCCACCAATTCCATGCCTTGACGTATCACACTCCACAATAAAGGTTTTTGTGAAGTCGAGCTTGGAAAGGATAGGAGTTGTACACATATCCTCCTTAAGTTTTCCAAAATCTTTGGTTGCTTCTTTGAGTCCAAGAAAATGCCTCATTTTTCAATAACATTGTTAGAGGTGATGTTATTTGACCATAATTCTTGACAAACTTGTAGTAATAGACTATCAATCCTAAGATTCCTCTATGATTCTTCAAAGTTTTGGGAATTGTTCATTCCATCATAGATTTAATTTTATTAGGGTCCACTTTGAAGCATTAATGAGATACAATATGGCCTAAATATTCCACTTCTTGAACCTCAAAGGTACACCTAGGAGGGTTCACATATAGATTTTTCTCCTCCAATAGTGTTAATACCATGTCAACATGTTGTACATTCTCTTCCCAAGATTTGTTGTAGATTAGTATATCATGAAAAAGTAATAAAAAAAAAAATTTAGGGATTTGAAAACATAATTCAACCAAATTTGAAATGTGGAAGGTGCATTAGTAAGGCCAAAAAATGTCACCAAAAACTCATAATGTACTCCATGTGTTCTAAAGGATATTTTGGAGATGTCTTCTTGCCTCATTCAGATTTGATGATATATAGAAATAAGATCCAACTTGGTAAAAAAGAATTGCTCCCTACAATTCATCTAATAATTCATCAATGATAGGAATAGGAAACTTGTCCTTAATGGTCATTGTATTTATCTCTCTATAATATAGACACAAATTCCATGAACCTTCCTTTTGTAAAGAGTCAACACTAGTGAAGAGAAATCACTTTAGTTAGGTTAAAATATGCCAACCTCTAGCATTTCTTGAACCATGAACTCAATCTCACTCTTTTATACATATGGGTACCTGCAATATCTGATGTTAGGTGGTACACTTCCTGGTTTCAAATGAATGTATATTTCAACCTTGAACAATAATTTACTGCAAACATATTTTCACTAAAAGAACATAAAAGATACAATGGAAAATACACACATTACATACATATTTTTCCCCTGGAATTCCAAACCGGGAAAACTAACATATTCTATATTCATTCACATCATACATTGTTTACAATACAATATACATAAAATAGGAGCCAACGGAATCCAAAACCCTAATCCAATGACTTGGATTATTCAACAACCCTCATTCCTTAACCGGAAATAGAAAACCATCGGTGAAAAACCATGTGCTAAAAAACTTCCCAAAAATGGACACAAAAACCAGTAAAAAAAACATTTGGGGGCGCTTCCCCTTAAGCCCCGTGCAAGGGGGATCCCACCCCCCTCTTACCCCTCTGCGTGAAAATAATATAATGCATACCAAACATTCTCCCACTTGTTGTTTTATTTTCATACAAACAGTTACAAGGTTACATAGTCAACAATCCAGGGCAGTAATGCCCATAGATCCTCTACACCAAGAGAACTTCTCAATGCTCACAGATTTTGTTAATGAATCTGAAACATTATTCAAAGTGTCCACATTCTTTTCTTCAACCATGTCTCTCACAAAATTATATTGAACATCAATATGCTTTGTCTTTGAATGATAAGTTGGGTTCTTTGCTAGAAAAATGGCACTCTGACTGTCACAATCTATCCTTACAACTTATTGTACCAACCCAATGCCTAAACACAATCTTTGTAACCATATTGCTTTCTTTATTGCATGAGTAGATGCCATGTATTCAACTTCTGTAGTTGAAACCGCCACTAGATACTCTCTTTTTCTCATCCCACTGATTGCTCTTCCAAACAGGTTAAACACATACCCCCTTGTAGATCTTATATGATCCAGATCTCCAGCCCAGTCTGCATCCACAAAGCCATGTATTTCCAACACTCTATCCAAACCTAGTCTTCCATGGTAGCACAATCCATAACTAGCAGTTCCACGCAAATACTTGAAAACTCTCTTTACTGATGTTCAATGCTCCTTACTTGGTTTTGAAATATACCTGTTCAAAACTCCCACTGCATGTGCAATGTTTGGTCTAGTATAGACCATTGCATACATCAAACTGCTAACTACACTCACATATGGAACACGAGACATGTCCTCCTCCTCTTCCTGTGTCTTGGGACACTAATCCACAGATAACCTTACACCTACAGGAATAGGGACCCTGACCGGTTTACATTTTCGCATACTAAACCTTTGCAATATTGTCTCGATATACTTTCTCTGATTTACCAAAGTTTCATATTTTTATGATCTCTTTTGATTTCCATGCCCAAAATGAAATTTTTAACACCAAGATCCTTCATGTCAAATTTAGAGGACAACTGAGTTTTCACATCTTGGATAGTCTCCCTGTTTTTTCCTATCAGCAACATGTCATCCACATACAAGACTAAATAAATCAAATGATCACCAATTAATTTAAAACATACACAGTGATCCTCTTTGCTTCTTATGGAGCCAAGTCCCAACATATAAGTATCAAATTTTTTATACCACATCCTTGGTGATTGTTTTAAACCATACAGGGACTTTTTCATCTTCCATACTAGCTCTTTCTTTCCCTTCAAAACAAATCCTTTTGGTTGCTTCGTGTATATTTCTTCTTCCAAATCCCCATGTAGGAATGTTGTCTTCAAATCCATATGTTCTAATTCAAAATCAAATGCAACAACACTATATAATAGAAATATAATAGAATTTAACTTGGCAACAAGAGAAAAAATCTCACCAAAATCAATTCCCTCAACCTGGGAATGACCCTTTTTTACTAAGTGAGATTTGTATTTCTCCACTTTTCCTTCTACATTCAACTTCTTTTTAAATACCCATTTTCTTCCAATGGTATTTCTTCCATTTGGAAACTGCACTAGATCCCAAGCCTCATTCTTATCCAAGGATATCATTTCTTCAACCATGGCCTTTTTCCAGAGTTTTACATCCTCCGAATCCACTGCCTCCCTAACAGTTCTAGGATCATCATTAGTAATAGACAAAACAAAATTTGAATGAAAATTAGGTGGAGTATACATTTTTTTTATCCTTTTTTTCCTGCACTAATCTCCTCAACATTGTAAATGAGGATCTTCTTCTTTTGATTCATGTTCTTTTGTATAGTATGATTCATCATCCTTTGGCTCAAACTCTATTTTCTTTGGTTCTTCCTTATTTGGTAGGACTTCATGTTTGACAACATCCTTCATTTCTCTAAATACCACATCTATGATATAAACAACCTTCTTTGTTTATGGTTTCCAAAGCTTATAACCTTTGAGATCATATTTATACCCAATAAAGATACACGTTTCATCCTTCTTATCTAGCTTATTCATGTTTTCCTTTGGACCATGAACATAAGCCTTACAACCAAATACCTTGAGATGTGTGAGAGAGGGTTTCTTACTAGTCCATACCTCTTGTTGAGTCTTATCATCCAGTGTTTATGAGGGTGATCAATTGACCAGGTGACACGCAATACCCATTGCCTTTGCCCAAAATTCTTTCCCTAACTCAACACCATTGAGCATGCACCTTGCATTTTCCATCAACATCTTGTTCATCCTTTCTGCAAATCCATTTTGTTGAGGTGTATATGGAGTAGTATTCTGCATTGATATATCATACTTCTTACAAAATTCTTCAAATTTATTCCCACAGAACTCTCCACCATTATCTGTCCTCAAAACCTTAACTCTTTTCTCTGTTTGATTCTCAACAAGAGCCTTAAACTCTTTAAACTTGTCAAAGACTTCAGATTTCTTCCTTAGGAAATATATCCAAGTATTCCTCAAGAAGTCATCTATAAATGAGACATAGTACACAAATTTTCCCAATGATGGAACTGACACAGGTCCAAACACATCATTTTTCACTAGCTGTAAAATTCATTCTTCCCTCGTTGCAGCAGAGGGTCAAAATCATGAATGTGGGTGTCTATTTTGCTTGTTTTTTGAGAAAAAAAAATATATTTTCACAAATTCTTCAACTTCTGGTAAATAAAAGTATTTTTTTTTACTTAGAATTTCACTTTACAATAAAAACAAAACTTTTCAAGAATTTTGTTAGCTATCTATTGACTATTTTTCAAAACAAAATTATTGAGATCTGATATGTCAACTCGGCAATTGTTTGATAGTATGTTCCTTAAAAATGAAGGGAATGATAATGAGTTATGCTTTTCCCTAATAATGTATCAATTATTAAAATTTTGTTTCTAACAAATAAAATATGATGCAAAAATATACAAAGACTCTATTTTATGTTGACTGTATTTTTGAATCTAACGAATGAATATTATAATTTTACCAATCTAAAAAAGTTGCAGATTTTAAACACATTTTTTACCCTTCATGTAATTTTCTTAATTTTTACTTAAAATTAAAATCTAAAAATACCCTTTTGAAGAGGACGGTCTAGATCTTATTAATATAAATTTTCCATAATTTTTCACTGTGTATTTTTACAGATATGGATTTTTCATTTTACTGAATCTTAGTGTCACCTAAAAATATTATGCAGTGATGTTTTTGAAAAATTAATTAAATTAGCTAAAAACAAAGAAAATGGATATGAATTATATCAATTTAAAGTAGATTCATTTCTACAAACGTCGCTATCAGTTCTAAAACTAAATTCTTTGTATTTGCAGGAGTCCCCTACCTCCAAAGTTGAAGTAACCTGAAGAGAATTGGGAGTTTTCAGTAAATTGTTTTAGTTGCAGGTTTTCGACCAAAAACAATAGTTTTTTGGCTGAAAGGTTATTCTTAACTGAATCCATAAAAAATAAGCGGCCTTCTAGTCTTTCGGCTGAAAAGTAATCTTTTCGGCCGAAAATTTTATGTCAAAATTCCATTGGCTGGAAAGATACGAAGAGACACATCGTTTGGCATATCAATTGGCCTATCATTTGGCGAAATGATATAAATATGCTTTCAACCAAACTTGTTTTGCACAATTCATTCCCTTAGGTTTTATTTTTGATTATGTGGAGCCACTAAAGAGAAGTTCGGAGCAATTTTTTTGCTGTTTGAAACAAGGTTTTCGTTGTTTTTATTAGAGTAACAATTTTTATATTGAAGGTTTTCTTGAACATTATTTTCAAGGTGGAGGCTTTCTTGAACATTATTTTCAATGTGAATGCTTTCATAAGAAACTCCTTACTATATCAAAGAGAATTTTTTTGAAAGTAAGTTTTTTTAAACAATTCCTATCAAATTCTTAATATTATTTTTGAATAATTTTTGTCACAATGAAGTTTTTCTTAAACAAAATGTTTTGAAGATTAAAGGTCTTTTTAAATTTTCTTTAAAATCTACTTTTTATGCAAAATTTCTTTTAAAATCATTTTGGTTTATTGAGCAATATTTGACAATATGATTATAAAATCCATTTTTTTATTTAAAAAAAATAAATTTGAGTTATAATATTTGAGGTTTGAAATTTGATTCTGTGTTATAAAATGTTGAAATTTTTAAAAACCTTTATAGATTTAATAATCATGGTCAACAAAATTTTGTGCAAGAGAAAATATGATCGCACTCGAGATAAAACTCATCATAACAAACAAGTGAAAGATCATTATTGGAGAAAGAAACGAGAACGTGAAAATATTGAAAGAACCTCAAAATATCATTTGACACAACACGTGGAAAAAGCGATGGGAACCTCAAGAAAAACATTGTACAAACATAGACAATTCTGATTGCAAATGATGAACTTACTTGTTTGACAGATATTTCTAGACAACCCTACAAAGAGAGGCTTGCAGAAAATGTTAAAGAATTGGCCTGTAATTATTGGTTGACAAAATCTCGTGTTTCACCACATACAATGTTAGGATATTTAGACACTTAGGAGTTAGTTAAGATCTACTTGGTCTAATGTGTCATTAGGTAAAAGTGTGTTTCTTTAGTATGCGTTAGTAAATCTGACGGTCATGATATGTTTCCGACATAGAGTGATCTGACGGTTCATATTCTCCTTGATCTTAACGGCCATTGATCCGTGGCTTGACACCTGATTGGTCCATGATCTCTATTTAAAGAGCATGGAGGGTCATTTTTCGATGATTGATTATGAGGAACTCTCTTGTAAAATATCTCGGTAATCTTTTTCTTTTGCATTAATAATCTGCTCCAAGTGGTCGCATTGGTTGGGGTCATGGATGTTTCCTCGTAGTGGTTTTACCACATTAAAACATCGGTGTGTTGATATTTGATCTAGTTTTGTGAGTGGTTACTGAAGGTTTTCGTTCTTTGTTGGAATACATGTGTTGTCGAACATGGTATCAGAGCTTGTTTGAAGACCTGCTCCTGTTGTAGATCGAGATCGTGAAGATGAGTTTCATCATCTTCATTATCTTCCATTTACATACATTTATGGGCTGAGAGGATTTTTCCATTATGTTAAGAGCACTCTTTTCATTCAAGAATGATTTTTGTTTCACTCGAAAGGGTTTTCGTTTGCCCAAGAGACGTCCATTTCAACTAGATCCGGAGGTATAAACCATGAATACGCCCTTTTTAAATTTTTTGCATAGTTTTATTTCAGTTTTATATTTTTTGTTTCTAGGTTGCTACTCTTTTAGATCTGCGTATTATCTTTGCCCCATGCCCTATGTGATCTCAGAAAATCAAAAAGAGATAGGAAATGGTGCATTTTTTGGGTAAGCTAACTGAGATCTAACTTGTATTATCAAGTAATGTGTGAAAAGAGGTTTTTTTTAGCATGCTCTCCAATGCTGTCTTCAACAACAACAAAACCAACACCCCCAATCCTCTTGCTAAACAATACAATATGTTTTGCTAGCCCACTTGGTTAAAAGTTTCCTTATTAAGTAAGAGGTATTGAATTCAAGTCTCTCATTTTGTTATTATTTTTTGAAAAAGTTCATGCTTAATTGTAAAGTGTATTTCACTTCAAGTATAAAAGTGATTCACTATAAGTAGCTTTAATATTTTAGAGTTATTTAGTTTGCATGCAGTTTTTCTTTTATAAAGTAACTCCATTGTAAAAGTGAACCCCGCTTCTTTTTATAAAAGTGGGTCACTTCATAATGTTGGAGTTACTTCACACACACCTAGGATTTTTTTTTCCTAAGGTTTTTCCTTATTATTCATAATTATTCATTATGCAGTCTCCTATATTTTAGGGGAGAATATTCCACCTGGAGAATATTCTCTTTCAGTGGACACTTCAGTTTGACTAGTTGAGTTGAGTTTGGATGTTGCATTGGTTTTTTCACCATGCAACATTGGGATCATTACCATGCTAATTCGAACTTGCCTTGGTATCATCACCATACTAGCACATTACCCTTGATTCCCTGAGTTAACTCCTCACTACTCTATGTTCAATCAGTTAATTGAAGACTAGTTGACTAGTTAACTCAACTAGGTGGCAGTTCACTCCTGTAACTACCTGAGAGACTAGACTAGGTGGTAGTTCACTCTCGTAACTAATGGTGTGTGTCCAAATCACTCTAGACCACCACTATGGCACATTGGTTCTCCTCCACTGTGCACTCATTGATTTATACAGAGTATATCATGTGTAAATTATTCATTATTCACAACAATTAATGAGAATGCTTTCATTCTTTCTCTCCTTCTTCTTCTTTCTTCAATTCTCTCTGCAAATGTGTGTATTATTGTTTAGCTAGATCTATTATGTGCAGGTTCAACACATTTACATGGTATCAGAGCTGACTGACTACTAAGAAAAAGATACACCAAAAAGTTTTGCAGGTACAAAAGATTCAAGACAGTGGAAAGATGGATTTCCAAAAAGAATTCATTCTTACACCTTACAACTATTTTGCATGGAACGAGAAAATAGCCATACATATCTTAACCATAGGGTTGTACAAGTTAACCTTGAATATAGATACAGAACCGACATCAACCATAGAAAAATCCAAGTATTTAAATCGCATGGATGAGGGACTCAGAACAATTTGTAGTCTTATTTATCCCGATATCCTTTTTCACATATATTCCTATAAGACTCCCAATGAAGCTTGGACCACCTTGGAAGGGCTCTTTGTAAAATAGGATGAGATGAGGGGACACATACTGGAGGTGGATTTTCTCACATTGGATCCAAAAATCTCCGATAATATCCAATATTTCTTTACAAAGTTCAAGGATTTACTGTCACAACTCAAAGCTTGTGGGGTTGATAAATCAAAGGAACAGAAACAAATGGTTCTCACCATTCTCTCCAATATTGGTCCTGAATTCTCTGTATTTGTATCCACATTCCATTCTGTCATATTTTCCTCTGAAGCCACCTAGAAGATGCCTTCTCTTAAGGACTTTATCGAATCCCTAACACAAGAGAAAACCAAGCTAACCAACATGGGCACAATCAAATGCCAAAGGGAGCATGCACTCACTGTTCATGATGGAATCCACAAATATCAGAAATATAAATATAAAGATAAAAGTAAATCTCATGCACATTTGAATAAGGAAAGGTACACAAAACCCTTCATCGATGCCTCTGGATCCAAAGGGGAAAATGGAAGAAAAGGGGAGAAATGCACATGTTGTCACAAAGGATTCCATTTGGAATATGTATGCATGAAAAAAAAATAGATCTGATGTCTCAAATACTTCAGCAAAACAACCTTGGAGATCGCATCCCGGAGGGTGCAAAGAAGAAGAATCCATAAGATATGAATTCCAAGAAAGGAAATTCTAGCCATGCCTTGATTGCAATCAACTCCTCTCCTGATGCTTGGATCGTAGATTCAGGAGCATCACATCACATGGCTTGCTCAAAAGTAGTCTATTCTTCATTGGATACATGCAAAGGTCCTCTTATTCTGATGGGGGACAACTCTTCTGTCGAAGTCACCGACAAAGGAAGGATTGAACTCACCAATGGAAGCTTCGAGAACGTGTTGCATGTTCCCAAACTTTCCGTCAACCTTCTCTCTATGTATCAGATGACGAATTCCAACGCCGGAAAGAAATTCATACTCACACCAAATTTTGTAGACATATACAACATGCAAACCAACTCTAGGGTTGCTACCGGTGAGGTAACTCATCAATCTAGATTGTATACATTTTCTGAATTCATTGAACCTGATTCTGCTTTACTACTTACTCATGCTGATGAAAGTAGTAGGATATGGCATGAAAGGTTTGGACATTTGAATTTCAGATACATTCAACAAATTAGCAAGCAAATATTGGTTGATGGTATACCAAACATCCATTTCTCTGAGCGTGTGAGGGATGTGTTACCAGGAAACACCCTCAAGATAAATTCGACAAGGGAAAGTCTTAGAGAGCCTCTTCACCTTTAGATCTGATCCATAGTGACATTATGGGTCATTTTCTGCATCCATCCATCAACAAAGTGAGGTTAGTTCTCATTTTTGTTGATGATTTCTCATGTTTTACATGGATCTACTTTCTCAGGAAAACATCTGAGGTCTTTCAACACCTCCAAGATTTCAAAGCCTTGGTTGAGACATAGTCTGAAAAGAATATCAAAGTCCTCTGAAATGATAACGGGGGAGAGTATGTAAATCATGAGATCCATAATCTTTTCCATGAGGCAGGGATTCAGTTGCAGCACACAGTTCTCTATACTTTGTAGAAAAATGGAGTTGCTGGGTGGAAAAACCGATCTCTATAGGAGATGGCATCTTGCAAGATGCATGCAAAGTATCTACCACAGAGACTATGGGCCAAAGCACTTAACTGTGCAACATACATCAAAAACAGATATCCCCATAGATCTGTCAAGGATAAGACCCCCTACGAGGCTTGAAGCGGCCTCAAATCGGAAGTGACCCACTTTTGCGTTTTCGATTCACGTGCATGGGCCAGGATTCCCTCTGAAAAGAGAAGGCACTTGATCCACAAATAACTGAGTGCATTTTTGTTGGATACCCTGACAGTGTGAAGGGATATCTGCTTATTGATCTTTCCTCAAACCAGCTCATCATTGTGCATAGTGTCCAATTCGAGGAAAGTTTCTTGCATGCACATTAGAAGCTGCATGCAAACACATTCATTCTTCCACCTGTTTGAGATGATGAGCATGCACATGTCGAATCCTCTTCAAATGATATTTATGATTCAGAGGACTCGGATGATTCATTTTCAGAGTCGGTATAGTTGGATGTTGATTCAGAGCATCCAGATGTCGTTGCAGAGCCAGAGCAAAGGCCCAAGTGGGCACAGACTACTCTTCAGGATGCAGGGGATCTCATTGGTGATCCAGCTGATACTAGGAGCACTCGATATTATTTCGAGGAGCCTCCTATTTCACTCACTTCCACTAAACCATTTCCCTCTAGAAATATTTTCTTGGTTCATTATTTAGATCTACATTCTTATTGCAAGGCTGTTGGAAATCCCTTTTGGGAATTTTCCATGCAGGAGGAGTACAACTCCCTCCTTGAGAACCAGACTTGGGATCTGGTTCCCCTTCCTTCTGGGAGGAAACCTGTCAGATGCAAATGGGTCTATAAGACCAAGAGCACAGTAGATGAACATATTATCAGATACAAAGCAAGGCTTGTTTCCAAAGGCTTGGAGAAGAACCAGGGATTTATGCAGGATTCATCTTTGGTCTATCTATTGAAGAAGTCACTTTATGGCCTCAAGCAGTCTTCGAGGGCATGGTATGATAATATGGACTCCTACCTGTTGCCACAGAATTTTGTATGTTGTAAATCAGACCCAAATATCTACATGCTCCGGACGGCTGATTCACTTCTACTTTTAGTTATGTATGTCGATGATTTATCAATCACCAAGTGCTCGACTTCAACGATTTCTACAGTCAAGAAGATTCTACATGACAGGTTTTTGATGACGGACATGGGTCTGCTACACTTCTTTCTTGAACTCGAGATCAGTCAGGATGCATCAGGCATCAAATTCTCTCAGGCCAAGTATGCACGAGATATCCTTGAGAGATTTCACATGATAGACTGCAAGTCTGCTCCAACTCCTTTCCTATCAAGAGTCAAACTTGAGGATGGTTAGGAGACTCCACTAGTTGACAGCACACTGTATAGACAACTAGTGGGGAGATTTTTGTATCTCACACACTCTAGACTAGACCTCTCCTATGTAGTTGGTGTAGTTTCCATGTTCATGCAGGAGCTGCATGAGCTACATTGGAAGGCTTCAAAGTGTATCATTCAATATGTACATGGCACCATCAACTTTGGGATTCATTATGCAGCAAACTCTACATTAGATCTCATCAGGTTTACAGACTCCAAATGGGTTGGCGATAGCACTGATCGCAAGTCCACATCTGGTTACTCACTCAGTCTTAGTTCCGGTCCTATCTGTTGGTCAAGCAAGAATCAAGCTTCCATTTCTCTATATTCAACTGGGGTAGAGTACAAAGGAGTAGTTAACATAACCATTCAAGCTATGTGGCTACAACATTTTCTCACTGAATTGGGCATTCAGTTTCATCGTTCGATCGTCATCTGGTGTGACAACCAGAGCACTTTGAAGTTCTGCAGAGATCCATTTCAGAGGTAGTGGACGAAGCACATAGAGATCCACATGCACTACATCTGAGACTTAGTACATGAGGGTATGATTGACCTATAGTTCTCTCCTTCAGTAGAACAAACAACAGACATCTTCACCAAGACCTTCACTGAGCAGAAGTTCCATTCACTACGAAGTCGTCTTGGAGTGAAGGACACAGTTGCCTAGAAATTGTAGTTATTCTTTTTACATACATTGTACCTTGATGGGTGGTTTTTCCCATGAGGTTTTCCCTCTTTCCTCACTTTATTTCAATGTATCTTTTATATTTGGATACCTAACATGGCCTCATTGTTGGGACCCATTCTTTATTTTCACCATAGTGATGTTCAAGGGGGGTGTTGGAGTTACTTCACACACACCTAGGATTTATTTTTACTAAGGTTTTTCCTTGTTTATTAGTCATAATTAGTCATTATCTAGTCTCCTATATTTTAGGGGAGAATATTCCACCTGGAGAATATTCTCTTTCAGTTGACACTTCAATTTGACTAGTTGATTTGATTTTAGATGCTACATTGTTTTTGTCACCATACAACATTGGGATCATCACCATGATAATTCGACCTTGCCTTGGTATCATCACCATATTGACGCATTACCCTTGATTCCTTGATTTAAATCCTCACTACTCTATGTTCAATTAGTTAACTAAAGACTAGTTGACTAGTTACTCAACTAGGTGGCAGTTCACTCTTGTAACTGCCTGAGAGACTAGAATAGGTGGAAGTTCACTCGCGTAACTATTGGTGTGTGTCCAGATCACTCTAGACCACCATTATGGCACATTGGTTCTCCTCCATTGCACACTCATTGAGTTATACAAAGTATATCATGTGTAAATTATTCATTATTCACGACGGTTAATGAGAATTCTTTCATTCTTTCTCTCCTTCTTATTATTTCTTCAATTCTCTCTAGAAATGTGTGAATTATTGTTTAGATAGATCTATTCTATGCAGGTTCATCACATTTACACATAAATCAACTTACACCATCACGTGGTCATTTGGTACCGTTTATGCCTTTTTTTAAAAGAGCATAACTTTCACATCTGAAGTTCGTTTTCAATGCCATTTTTTTAAAATGGCCTAATTTTTCGATATATTTGCATCCAGATCATCAGTTTCAGTTTTTAAATCCATATTATCTACATATTTAATATGTCTTCTTCAAGTAATATTTTTCTTACCAGCACCAACTACTTCCAATGGAAATCCCATATGGAGGATTTATTAAGAAGTAAAGGCTTGTACTGGATTACCTTGGGAAAGGAAATAGAACCTATTGATGCTAATAATAAATTAAAATGGACTAATAAGAATGACGAAGAATGTGGACTAATTGGAATGTCCATCTCTCATGATTTAAGGTTCCACCTTCAACAAATTGATAAACCTGATGAAGCTTGGGAAAATATTGAATCTGTGTTTGGTAAACACAATATTATTTGAGCACAATAGTTAGAAAATCAAGCACTGACTTTAAGTCCAAGTTATTTTTCTTGCATTGAAGACTATCTATATAAGTTTAAAACACCTAGAATTTTATGTGAAGAATGTAAGATAAATATGGATGAAGAGCGTTGCATCTATCTTATTATTTATAAGCTAAGTAGTGCATATTATTTGTTTGTATCTATATTTTATGTCATGAAAGAGGCTCTACGGAAATCTTATCAAAAACCAAATCTTCAGTCCTTTTGTAATGCTTTGATTAGAGAGAAAGATAATCTTGTAAAACTTAGAGTAATCAACACTGCAGGTATGTCCAACAAAGCCTTAGTCGTCCATCAAAAACATAAACCCAAGAATCCCAAGAAGCAACATCCTCGCCACAACAACAAGCAACATAAGGTTCCAAAACCCACTCAGAAACATTCCACTCCTAATGGTGACAAAGGAGCATAATACAAAAATAAGAAGACTCACAGACATTGCTACTTTTGTGATAAATATGGTCATGATGAGTCCAAATGTTTCAAGAAGATGGCAGCTTTAGAAGCAGCGATGAAGAAGCACAANTTCTGCTTATGGTTTCTCCTTCAATACAACTTCTACTTATTTTGTTGATGAGTGGCTTATTGATTCTGGAGCATCTTATCACATGGCTAAGGATAAAGACATATTTTATGCTCTAAATGAATGTAACACCAAGACAATATTTTTTGGTGATGATAGATCTCTTCGTGTTGTAGGATCTAGAATAGTTCAAGTAGAAAACAGTCATTTCAATGATGTATTATGTGTTCCAAGTCTTTCTTGTAACCTTCTATCAGTATATCAAATCACTCATTCAGGTAAAGGTAAAACTGTAGAGTTTTCACCTCACGAAGTTGTAATCAAGGATCTAAAATATCCTATGCATGTTCTTGCAACTAGAATTGCTAATGATATTACTATGTTGTACAAGTTTGACAACTTTGGGTCATCATATTTTTCATCAGTTTTTGTTACTCATAGCGATGACTTGAGAAAACTTTGGCATGAGCAGTTTGGTCATCTAAACTATCGCTCATTGCAACAATTATGTAATCAACATATGGTGATTGGTCTTCATCTTGTTTCATGTAGAGATGGTGTTTGTTTCGGTTGTGTTCTCGGAAAACATCATCGGGACAATTTTGAAAAACATGCCTCTTGGAAAGCCTCGGGCCCTTTGCAGCTTGTTCACAATGATTTGTGTGGTCCACTTTATTCTCCTTCTTTTTCTGGGTGTAAGTAATTCTTAATTTTCATTGATGACTTTTCCAAACGTACTTGGGTTTACTTTTTAAAACTTAAGAGCGAATTTTTTGACAAGTTTTTGGCCTACAAGGCCCTTGTAGAAAAGAAATTTGGACATCAAATTCAAAGGTTAAGAACAGATATTGGAGGCGTATATGTGAACAATAATTTTACAAGTTACTGCACTACACATGTCATCCAAATGAAACACATTGTTCCATATACACCACAACAAAATGGTTTTGTTGAGAGAAAGAACCGCACATTAAAATAAATGGCTAATTGTATGATCCACTCTAAGGGATTAAGTCTAAAGTATTGGGAAGAAGCCATCAACTGTGAAAATTACATAGTAAATTGCACTCCAACAAAGGCTCTTAAAAATATAACACCGGAAGAATCTTGGACTAAAATTAAACCAAATGTAAGTCACTTTTGTGTATTTGGCAATATATCATGGGCTCACATTCTTGATGAGAAAAGGAAAGCATTGCAACCTAAAATTGAGAAGTGTATATTTTTTGGTTATTCTAAAGATGTCAAAGGTTATAGACTTCTTCAATCACATTGTAATGAAATTATTATTAGAAGAGATGTTAAATTTGATGAAAATCTCTTGGCCCGCGAGCCTAATTCGGTGTTTGTGCCTTTTTTGGCATGCAAGCCTAATTCAGCATTTGTGCCTTCTTTGGCCTGCAAGCCTAATTCGGCGTGTGTTCCTTCTTTGGCCTACGAGTAATATTTGACGTTTGTGCTTTCTTCTGTTCTAGTTTCTTCTTCAAATGATGACAGTGAGGATGAAAATCCACCTCCGCCTGCTCACCTTCCTACAGATAATTCCTTTGAACCCAAACCAGCACCAGCTCCAGCTCCACTGCTTCCTAGATGGGTCCATTCAACATGAGAAGCAATTGGTGATGTTGTCGGTGATCCTTCAGATCAGCGTCGGACATGTTCATAGTTCTAGCAAGCCTCTTCTATTTTAGCTCAAGTTTTAGAGACTCATGATCTAGAGACATTTGCAGAAGCTTCAGGTCATCCATACTGGGATACAACAATGAATGAAGAGTATCGTTCTTTAATGGAAAACAATAATTGGGATCTTGTACTTCTTCCAAAAGGAAGAAAACTTGACAAATGTAAATGGGTCTAAAGAACTAAGTATGCATAAAATCAAAGTGTTGAAAGACACAAGACTCAGTTAGTTGCCAAAGGATTTTCCCATGTTGAAGGAATTGACTATAATGAAACCTTTTCCCCTGTAGACAAAATGAATTCCATCTGCCTTGTTCTTACCATTGTTGCCTCACATAAATGGGAGGTCTATCAAATGGATGTTAAATATGCCTTCTTTCATGGCTATTTGCAAGAAGAAATCTACATGTAACAACCTCCTGGCTATGTCCAGAATGACTCTAGCTTTGTTTCTCACCTTAAGAAAACTCTTTATGGTATTAAGCAATCTCCCCAAGATTGGTATGCCAAAATGGACATCTTTCTTATTGCCACTGGATTCTGTAGATGCCATTCTGATCCTAATGTCTATACCAATAAAGTAGGAATCCATCTCATAATCCTTGTCCTTTATTTTGATGACCTTATCCTTACTGGTAGTGACTCAAAAAAATTTTAAAACCATGTGAAAACCAACCTTAAGAATAAATTTGAAATGACAGACTTAGGATTTTTGCACTATTTCCTTGGCCTCCAAGTTTTGCAAACCAATGAAGAAATTTGTATTTCCCAATCTAATTATTATTATGACCTTCTTCATCGCTTTCACATGGACAATTGTAAACCAGCCCCTTCTCCCTTCCAGTATGGAGTCAATATTGTTGCCACCCGTACTTCTATTGAAGTTGATGCCACCTTGTACCATCAATTAGTTGGTAGCCTCTTATACTTGACTCATACCCATCCTAATATTTCCTTTGTTGTTGGTCTCATCGCCCGGTATATGCAAACACCCCATGATATCCATTGGAAAGAAGCTAAAAGGATACTTCTCTATGTATATGGTATAGTTCAGTTCGAGATACATTATTGCTAGCGGAAAAAAAAAAACCTATGACTACACCAGGGTTCAGAATGTAGGAAGATCAATTAACCATCTAAAAGTCAACTACTTATCTAACTACCCCAAACATACCAAAACTCATACAAGAAATGAAAAGATGAGAGGGATTGGGTAACTTGATCCCCTTGCATTTGAAATATTTGTTGACTGCATGCCTCCTCCCAGGGTTGGCCTGCATTCAAAGATTGACAAACAACAAACAACAAGCATGATATTCCATGTAAAAATTAGGGTTAGATGTTAGAATTTCAAAACATAAACCATTAAAAGCATTCAATACACCATGATTTGGGATAGGAAAAGTAATTATTTTATTAATAACTCAATGATTATACCTTTACAACCAAAGTCGGCTACTGCTCCATAAACCTAGTCTGGGATCCTCTTCACCAAGCTCCAAGTGCACCTTTGTATGGATTCTCCTCTTAACCTTATGATATCTTCTTGGAAAGTGAATGGATTTTGATGGAGGAAGAAGGGCTAATTGGGGAATGCTTTGGCAATTCTCACAAAAGGGCTGCAATTACTTGGGCAAGGAGGGGATGTGAAACGGGCAGAGTTTCACTGTTTTTATGTCTAGATGTGGAATGAGACCCCAACACCTCCTTTTATATGACAAATGGATAGTTATTTGGTTGGGTGACAGGATATAGGCGGTGGATTAGTTGGGAAACTACCCAATATCCTGTAATCTCAACGAATTCCTTGCAACTTTTTATTTTTTGCAACTTTTTCAAATATACGCGAGTTGTAATGGTGCAGCATGCATATGTACATAGACGTTAGTGGTGCATCAAGCATATGTACGTGGGAATTATTGGTGCAGTGCGTGTACATCTTCAAAAAATAGGTTTTTTATAAGAGCAACTTAGTAGTTCTTTGGAAAAAAATGCAAGTAAGAGGGCTAAAGTCCAGGTATGCATGTATAGATAAATTTAGGGTTATAACAGATGTCCCCCAATGTGTGAGGTCAAAAGAGAATCTGATGGCCGAAATACATTACAAAATCTTCACCAATGTATGAAACAAGATAGCCCAAGACCAGAGTTCGAGAGGTGCCATCTGCAAAACAACAATTGTCTCTTTGAGGTGGGCATACCCATGCTCGAGATGAAATAAATCATGGTTTCCAATCAAATACACTACAAATCCATGTCATATAACTATATAAAGTGTATTTGCGAGCAATACACGGCGGATCTACATCTCAAAATCAAATACATACAAGTACAATATCCATCTTCAAGAAGCCAATAACGCCCGATGGCTAGAGATGAGGTCTTCATAGCTCGAGAAACAACTTCAATATCTTCAAAACTTGGGAAGGAGTACTATGTGAGTGTATGACTTCACTATCTAGAGGTCTTCAATGACTCAGCGAGAAAAGACAAGAGGATCTTAATGATCAGGCAGAGAACTTCTTTGATTTTGAATCAGGACTTGATTAGACTTTCGAGATAGCTGGGTCATGTGGTCAAGAGATAAACTCCAGAAAGGCCAACTTGGGTTGGGTGAAACTTCCCTTGGAAAATAGCACAAAAGATGATCAGACTCAGGAAGCATGACATTGACATAATTTCACGATGTAGGTGGCAACACAAACTCTCCATGTGTTTGGAAGAGTAACCAAATGGAGGAGGACACAGCTCTATGTAGCGATAATAGCTTCCTAAGGTCATATTATATTCCAATGCTTGATGAACAAATGGAAGGATGTGCTTTATCCAAGGGTGACACATTGTGCTGCCCAAAAAGAATATATATTTCCCATCCCCTCTTTTTGGGTTTTTTTTATTTTTTTGTCTTTTTCAATTTTTTAAAGAGCTTTGAAAAAAACTAAAAGAATGTTATGTTACAAAGGAGGAACGAGTGTCACCAGCAAGCATACTAGTTCTAGGCGCAAGGAACACACTAATTCTCATAGAAAGGAAACATGTGCAGGAAAAGGACACTCAAGAAAAATTTCTCTATGGGTCAAGGTGTCAGGTCGCAGAGGCAAAGTGCTACAAGGATTGCGTATAAGGCATGCTTCAAAGGTTCAGTTGAGAGCAACATGGAGTCAACATTAGGACAAATATGTAGAGATGCAAATGAAATTAACAAGAAACAATAAAAACCCCTTCAATTTAATTTTAACGAGCCAAAAGAAGGTAAGCTCAGTAGTTTTTCATTTTTAGAGAGTCTGAAAAAACGTAAAAGAAGACTCCAAGGAGTACCTTTTTCGGAGATAGTCTAGTTGGTTCGACAAAGGGGTAAACTAGCACAGAAATTACATCTATTCAAAACCATTTTAATGAGTGTGACAAATACAAGATCACTCGACAATCTTTTCAATTTTAAGGAATCTGAAAAGAGCTTAACTATGGACTCACTGCCTTTTTTTGGATTTAGTCTCCTTAGCCCGAAAAAGTATAAAAGTTACTGAGGAGAACTCTCCTGACGAGATGAATCTTTCGATGCATGCCTTTTTCCTCTCTAATCTACAGGCCAGACAAAGGGGTAAACTCATGCCAATAGATGTTCTTCTGTACCAATTTAACGAGTGTGAAGGAACAAGGTCACTCGACAATATTTTAAATTTTAGGGAGTCTAAAAAGATCTTAACTATGGACTCCGTGGGGGTTCCTTTTTCATAAGTAATCTCTAGGGCCCAAAAAAGGTGATAAACCAAAACCAAGGAGAATGTTCCTTTTTTGTAAATTTAGTCCCTCATGCCCGAAAAAGGGTTAAACTTATACCTGAGAATACTCTTCTAGAGAACCGAAGTTCCTAGAGTATACCTTTGTTTGTAAAATTGACCATCTGGACCGAAAAAGGGGTAAACTACCACCAGACAGACATGCCTTCAAATTTGAGTTTGGCGAGCGTAAAGGAAAATGAGATCACTCAACAATATTTTCATGTTTAGAGAGTCTGAAAAGGGCTTAAAGAAGACTCTGGGAGGTTACTTTTCTCAGTTAATCCAGACAAGATTGAAAATCATAAATGTAGTCTCATCGGATGTTGCTTTCGGAGTCCCTAGGGTGAGGCCAAGAGTGATGGTGCATCAGATGAATGAGGCTCAATATCGTAATCATGACAGGACTAACAAGGACTCTCGAGCCTAAAGTCATTAGAGACAGTAATCTATCTAGGGAATCTTTGTAAAGGCAGGCTCTACCACCTAATCACGACACTTATAAAGAAGCAATGATGGTTTTGTGTCACACTTCAATGGGATCCATCCTATGGTGAAGAGTAAAATACAACGAGATGCAGAAAGTGGAGGTGAAATCCTAACTTATATGCAAAAAGTTGGAAAAATGACTTTTACCAAAGGATTTTTAAAAGTGACCCACCTCCCTAAAAGTTACCAAACCAAAAGGCAAAGTGTATCGTAACATCCAATAAAAAACTCAAGAATGGAATTAAATGATTTCCAAGCCAGAAACAAATGACAAAGGGGGTCAAAAAAGTGGCAAAAAGGGCTAAAAAGGTCTATAAATAGAAGCTGGCAGCTCATTTTCACCATTGCAATTTGAGAAATAACCAAAAGGTAAAAAAGACCCCTTTGCTAAAGAAGTTGATTATGGGAGCTTCAGAGGACGAAACGAAATTTTGCTTAGAACAAGTAAGTACAAACTCACCCCTCCTGCATTTCCATTCTTCTTTTTTTCATTTATTTTTGCTTTTTGGGGGGCACGCTCCCCTAAAAAGGAGCAGCCCTACATGTACGCGAGTTGTCCAAGGAAAGACCGCATATGTACTTGGGAGAAAATAGTTTGCCTGCGTACACCCTCAAAAGCATGGAAAAAATTAGAAATCAGGAGCTAACTCCATTTTGAATTGTCATAGAATAGGATGTATGTCCACTGGAGGGAGAGGGAACACAAGGATATTGATATATTGTTCGATGAGGACCCTACTACCATTGACGCATTGAAAAAATGTGGGTTGTGGAATTTCTTTTGGTGTTCATTTATGAGGGCACAACCCAGGTTACTAAACACCATGGTTGATTACTAGCATCCAAATGCAAAGGCTTTTATGATAGAGGGGTAGTCGTTGACTCCAATGACTGAGGACATATACTTCATGACTGGCCTCTTGAGGAGAGGGGAACCAGTCTATCTATGCACTTTCCCCCCTAGGCCTTTCAACATTGAAGACTACATCAAGATGCATTGTGAGGCTGGAACTGAGAAGGTAGATTCTCAAGTGCCCATTAACAAGATCACCAACTTGTCACTGAAGGTGATCCTATTACTTATTGGGTGGATCACTAGATCTGTGGCCCTACACTAGGCTTCTTGGGTGCACATGCATTGTGCAATGCAGTGCTTGAAGGCACATATTTATGACTGGAGCATGACCATGCTCACTTGCATGAAGAGGAAGATGATAGAGTGTTGATAGCATAGCAACAAGAACTTTAGGTTTGGCACCATAATATGCTCTTTCTTGTTCGAGAGGGTGGCCAGTTTGAGTCCCAGAGAGACTGTATGGGGGCATGTGGCCTCCTTCCTAGCGGTATGCAGATGGGCAGCATTGTTGCCACAATAGAGGGGAGAAGGACCATAGAGGCCTTTGACAAATAATTCTTCTACTAGTGGGCACGATAGATTCCATCCATAAAGGACTACCCCTATGTTGGAATCAACTTATCCAGAGATCCATACATGCCCGTACCTCCCAGAGAGGAGCAAGGAGAGCTAGGTACATGTTTTTAAAGTTATTTAATTTTTAATTTATTTTATATATCATTTTTATATGTATCAAAGTATTGACATCTATGTATATTTTATGTACATATGTGGGACCAGTGTGCTCGAAAGACTTCATGAGGACTCGATGATGTCCTTGACTAGAGGCAGGACCAGCAGTAGTCAATGGACCACCAGTCGCAGGGGGACCCCCAGCCGGAGAGGCTGAGAGAGTTTTGAGATGGGTGGAGCAAAACCTCACTACGCTCACTCGCACAATTCCTATGGCCGAGATTGAGGATCTTCCACCTTCCATGCATCCTTATGTAGTGGGGGTGCCATGGACTTAGGTCCAACTTTTTCGGTTTTTGGCCAATGCCTTTGTTCACTATGGTAGGGACAATCGGCTTGGAGCTTAGATAGGTCAGGCTATTTATGTGTCGAGAGCAGTTTTTGTATATTTTTTAGGGCATAAGCCCTGTGATGTATACCAAACCTTATTTTTTTTAGGCATTCACTCCCACCTATGTACTCTGACACTTTTTGACACACTCACACACACACACACACACACACACACACATGTGTGTGTGTGTGTGTGTGTGTTTACATCTTTATCGTCTTATGGATCACATTTTTTACAAATGTATGTACATGTGTATGTGTGTGCTTCTTTTTATGTGTGTGTAGCATGCCAATCCAATAATTGATTAGCTAGAGTATCTATCATTTGATTTAATCTCCTAGGAACATGGATATACGTAATGTAATCAAAGTAACATTCTAAGAGACGTACCCTAAGGAAACGCCGATGCAAAGTAGGATTATAAACATGGTAGACTATGTTTAACTGGGACACAACCAGTTGAGCATCTAAGTAGACATGGAGGTGAGAGATTCCACGTGAAAAAGAATCACGAAGCAACTCTATTATTGTGTTGTACTCAGTGACATTGTTTGTGGCGTCACCTAGACAAATACCTCCAGAAGATAGAAACTGGCCTCCAGGTGTGAAAATCACCCAAGATGTGGAAGCAAGCCTTCGAGTGTGTCGACTAGAGTCATCCATGAACCCAAAGAACACCTCTAATTCACTTGTCATCTACCATAGTGAAAAATATGACATAAATAATGACATGTCCATAAAACAAAAAAGACAAAAAATTGTATAAAAATTATACATATGTACAAGAAGTCACCCGGGTGACCAACCTAAGAGTAATACTTTTTGAGGTAGAGCCCATTTCTAGGCTCGACCAAGGCATTTCCCTCAAAGTAAATGATATGACAAGCACCCTTATTTAAGACCTCTTTCATGATGAAAGGTCTGAACCACATGGGTTTGAACTTTCCTGCCCCCAGGGTATCCTTGTCTTGATCATATACCAAGACAAGATCGCCTTCAGAGAAAATCCAAGGATGAATGGATCAATCATATTGACACTTGACTCATTGCTTGTGAGCCTCATTAGATGAGGCTGCACCATGGGGTTTCTCATCGAGTTGTTTGAGATATAATAGGTGTTCCTCAAGCGGTGAAGTGTCTAACAGTTACTCCACTACCAACTTTAAAGACGGGGTCTGAAACTCAATAGGCAAGACTTCCTCCAGCCCGTATACGAGTTGAAAAGGTGAGAAACCAGTGGCAGCATTTACAGACATTTGGTAGGCCCATAACATTGAGTACAACATCAAATGAAAATTTGATTTGGCATAATTGATCGTTTGTTCAAGAATAGTCTTCATGGACTTATTCACATCTTCCACTTGACCATTCACTTGTGGGTAGTAGGGTGATGATTTTTCTTTCCTTAACCTAAGCTTCAATGTTAACTCGGACATCATTTTATTTTGGAAGTGACTTCCATGGTTAGTGAAAATATCCTTTGGGATTTTGAACCTTTCTACTATTTAGTTAAAAATGAAGAGATTTGTTGTTTCTCCATCATTGTTGAACGTTGGCATAGCCTCGGCCCACTTTGTGAAGTAGTATACTACTACGATTATATAACGATGCCCCATGGATGAAGCCAGGTGACATGTAGTAAAGTCAATCCTCCACTTAGTGAAGGGACCAACAATGATGATAGGAAACATGGGAGCAATATGTTCCTGCATCTTCTGAGAGGAGATTTGACATGGGTGGCACTTCTTGACTGACTTAATGCAATATTTTATTAACATAGGAAAAAATTAATCGACGCATAGAATATTTTGGGTTGTTTCAAACCTATACAAATGACCACCACATGCTCCAATGTGGCATTCGTTATGAACAAGGTTTGCTTCCTCGTGTATAAGGCACCGATGAATAATGCAATCTACGCCCCGACGATACAAAGTGTCATCGAGTATGAGATAGTTTCATGCTTGATGGTGAATTCGTCAACGCTCGTCGTGAGAAGCAGAAGCAAGGCACTTCAAAGTCTAGGGATAGACTACTATATCTCCATACCAGGAGTCTAAATATGTGATCAGAAAAAGATCTCCTTTGATAGGCGATTCTTTGGGCGTAACATCACTAGATTCAATTGGAAGTTCCGAAAAGACCAACTACTTTTTGGATTTCGCAAAAAAAATCCAAGTCAAATTCCTGGAGGATTAGAATCCAACTATTGATATTTCTTCCAATAACCTGTCATGTCAACACATATTACGAAGGATTCACAATGGAAATGAAGGTGGTCTTGTGAAGAAGAATGTAATGATGGAATCGGTGGATGACATGCATTGATGCCAACGCAAGTTTCTCAACATGGGAATAGTTGAGTTCCAGCCCAACCAGGCCTCGGCTTAGGTAATAAATGAAATTCTCCTTGAGCAAACTGTCCTCTTGAACCAATACCATGTTGATGGTCAGCTCTATAGCAGCCAAGTACAAAAATAAATCTCTGTTATAATCGGGAGGCTGGAGCAAAGGGGCAGACGTAAGGGAATGTTTCAATGATTCAAAAGAGGGTTGAGCTACTTTGTCCCAACAAAAATGGACTCCTTTTTTCAATAAACACATGAACCCTTTAGTTATCTCAGAGTAGTTCACGAAAAAATGCCAAAGAAAGTTTGTTTTCCCCTTTAAGCTATGAAGCTGGGGTATTGTGCATGGGGGAGGCAACTGAACTATCCCATCAACCTTAAGAGGATCGACCATGATCCCTGTTATCGAAACTATGAAACCTAAGATACAAACCGATGTCACGCAGAAACTGCACTTGTTAGGATTCAAGTGAATCTGATAGTAGCAGCATCATTCGAATATTAGTCGGAGGTGTGTGGGATGATCAGATCTCTTGCAAGAGCATGATGCTAGATCATCAAGATAAGCCTCGAATATATGTCTGAGGTCGTGGAAAGAAAAATACATGGCCCACTGAAAAGTGGCTCCAGCATTATTCATGCCAAAAGGCATCTTACGATAAGTGAATGTGCCCCAAGGACAGATAAAATTTGTTTTATTTTGGAATTCAGGTTTGATCTGAATCTGGTTATATCCCGAAAAACCATCCATGAATGAAAATACCTCACATTTTGCACATTCATCAACAATATGATCGATGAATGGGGTGGTAAAATTATCATTCAAACAGGCCTTGTTCAAGTCACGGAATTTCATGCACACACGAATCGTACCCTATTTTTTATTAACCGAAACGGGATTTGACACCCATTCCGTCAACTGTACGGGGTAGATAAAATCATCTTTAAGCAATTTATCTACTTCAAACTTTATTGTTTCCACTTTCCAAGGATTCACTGGATGAAGCTTTTGTCGAACTAGCTTGGCGTCAGGAAAATTCGTTATCTCATGTTCGAAGATTCTTGGATCAATGCCTGGAATTTCCTTGTAATACCAAGGAAAATGTCACAAAATTCCTTAAATAACTCTGTATAAATCCGAAACTCTTTAAAGGAGTAGTCCTCTCCAGTGAAAACATTCCCCATGACATCAAGGGTTCTGAAGATATCTATAGGGATCGTTTTAGTGATACTCGCCATATTACCCTCGGCGTAAACTACATGTGTAGCCAGAGGATTAATAGGATAAGACCTATCTCCAGTCATAGTCAACACAAATTCACCTGCCTCTATTCTTCTGAACTCTGGGAGGAAATAATATCTGTGATGGAGATCATCCTCGGTCTGTCTGGACCAGTCAATGCCTCAAGAATCACCTCATCTGAGGGCAAGACTAGTTCTAAAGAATCTGTAGTGGCAAGGAAACCTTGAGCCCAAATAGGCTCGAGAATTGGATCTAACTCCTCTACGAAAGTCGAATCGGGGTCAGCCGAAGCTTGTTGGACAATGATGTATGCAACTTCTACCGCGAACAAGGGCATTTCTATGCCAAAATTCCATGTCCCTTCCATCGAGGCTGATGGGGAAGGAAGATTCCACGGATTGTGAAAGTAAGTCATTTGAAACGATGACATTTGAAAATTTTCAACCCTAGGTTGGTCGGGGGAAGTCGATATAAGCCTGACATCTCCAGAAGGATGTAGGTAATCAAAAGTACCCATCAATTATGGACACAAACCAACCCTTTTTTTGATGGTGTCAAGATGGGGGTCATCAATCATGGGGACCATAGATGCCCCCGATGAAGGGTCAGGATGGGAGAAGGACAATTGGTCAATGGTTATGATTGGTACGTCCAAATTTTGGATAGGGCGAACAGCCGAAATGGAGGTCTGGCTAGCCGCTATCTATTGTATCGACAATTGTTGCAATTGATTTGACAACAGATCAGTGGAATTTCCTTGTGTTGAACCAACTATACCATCGGCATGCGGTCCAGACTTTTGTTTGGACTTATTGAGGATGGACTGTGGTGCATATGGAAAGATCTCATAGAGTAAGCTAGACCGAGAGTAAATCAATTTGAGCTATTGCACCCTCATTATCACCTCCTCCTATGAAAACACTCTCGAAGTTGCAACATCCTTGGATAAAACTGGAACCAAATACTCCAGGAACCACTCCAGCAAGAAAGTCGGTGGGACATGTACCTTAATCAAACTCTTATGACGTCGCCATTCTCAGAGGTGATCTGAGATATGGTCAGCCTTAGTATGCTCAAATTTGGCCAACAACTTAGCGTCGACATCGTATCTAATGAGTAGTTGGAAATGATTTAGGAAGACCATTTTTTTACACATTATTTTGGTCACCCTGATGATGATTACATAAACATGTGTTCAAGTTCCCAATATAATCTTTTTCCTGAGAAAATAAACCTCTTTCCACCCTTGCAAGATGCATTTTTGGAAGGCCACTGCAGGCAGCTCCCTTTACACAGTGCAGAAATCCCTGATTTCCACATGCTGCACTATAGCCAGTCTATGAGATTTTCACAGGCTACTATATAGGTAGGTGGTGGTGGTGCTTTAAAACTAAAAGAGGAAAGAAGTTCTAGTAGCTTCTAGAAGTAGAATCTTCTAGAAATATGAGGTGGCATCCATATGGTTACGATCCTACTGACTTCTTTGATTTGATGGGATCATCCTCATCTCTTTAACCTCTTCAACTTCTCCTATATAATGATAGGCTTCTCATGGAAAAGGTTAGAGGTACAAGCATAAAGAAGCATAGAGACTAAAGAGAGAATAGATTGAAGTCTGTGTGAAGAATCCTATTTCAAGTGATGCTTGAGGTCTCCATTCATCCATCAAGTTTTTTAGAGAAATCTTCATGCAAATATCGAAGCAAATGTATGTGTGTGTCAGAATGAAGGGCCACTGAAAGGGAACTTGTGACATCAAGGAGATTCGGTTGTATCTTCTACCCTTCATTAATATAATATGGTGGCATGTCTCTTTTCCATAAAATGATTGATATTTTATTACATGACTCCTTGATCACATGTTTAGGTTGTCATTGAATTTCACTATTGTTGCTTTCATGTTAGTTGATTTGTGTTATTACAGATCTGATCTCACAGGAGCATTGGAGCAAAGTAGGATCAACAAAGACATAAGGAAGCGATTCATAAGGTATGTTATCTATTCTTCCTTTGGTAATTAAATTCAATGATCATAATCTAGGGAAAGCATATTGTTCCATCTTGTTTTGTTCTAGATATAGGGGGATTAGTTCATGTCTGCATCTATCGATTTACCCATTAACAAAATTGGCGACTCCACTAGGGAGATGTAACTTGACTGTGGTTTTTCATTGGCAATTTTCTCATAGCCTATCTTTTACATTCTATTTCAATCTCTAAGTCTGTGGGAGATCCAATTAGACTCACTGGATTTAAAATTTTCCTCAGACCCTTTGTCCTTTTTGAAAAATTTTCTATTTTATGAAATGCATCTACACTGCACCTTAATGGTAGACCTCAAAAACCTTCCATTTCTGCACCCTGGTGGTTTGTTTAAGTGCGGGATTTCCGCGACTTGCATGACTATTGGCCTGTGGAAATCACTCATTTCTACACTGCGTTATATTTCCTGCCCACAGCGGCATTTCAAAACTTTTTTGGATTGGGTCTTGACCTCTACTATTGCCCATTTTCTACTTCAGTCAGTTGGAAAGGGATTTTAATACTAGTTCTTGAGTGCTTCTGATTGTTCCTACTTGATCTTAACTGATTTTGGAGATCAAATGCCTCTCTTTTGATCTTTTTTCAATCTTTGTTTTTATCGACAAGGATATAATCTCTGGACTTGCATCTGAGTTCTTTCTCGATCAAAGCTTTTGTTTTGGGTTTGGATTTGTAAGTTGGTTGCATCTTCTGGATTGCTTAATGATTAGAAAAACATTTCTTGTTCACATTTGAAGAAACATTTTCTTGTCATTTTGTGTTTTTATCTTCATTGAAAGATTGATTTGGGTGCTTGTTGTGTGTTTTATTTTCATTGGTTGCTTACCCTTTTTTAGTTCCATCCCTATTTTTGGTTCCTAAAAAAAAAACTTTTAAAGTATTTAAAGTATTTTAAGCAATCATTTATTCAAAAAATATTGGCGTTTGAAATATTGAAAGAGAACGAATAGTGAAATTACATTGTTAATGAGTGTTTGGTACTACATTTAAAAAAGGAATTGTACATCGTAGTTTGCATTGTTCCAGAAAAAATATTTTTCCCTGTTGTAGATAGAATTCATTGAATGAAAGTTTGTATCATTCATTTCTATTTATGCATTGTTGGGTCAAAGTCTTACACAACATTGGTTTCATTCATGTCTCCCTCTTGAGTAACAATAGTCTTTAATAATATTGTGAAACTTTAAAATCCAACTAGTAACATTTTCTAGGGATCTTTTACACCAACATTAGCTAGGCTAGAGCTTTGGAATAGGTAGTGAGACACATTCTCCAAAGCAAAAAACACACAATAGTATCTTGTGATAGGGAGTGTCAAAATCCATTTGCAACATTTTGTCCTGGAAAGCCCTTCTCACACAAGGGTCAAACCTGAGGTCGCATTGAGATTGATAGAGTTACTCACCCTGGTTTGTTGATCTCAGTGTAGAGATTGCATGTATTATGGGGGTCACTTGAAGGTATACCCACAATGATGAGTGGAAGCCTCTCAAGTTGATTTCGGGCTAGATACCCTGCCCTTGTGTGTGGATTGAACTGTCGACTATTTCCCCAGGCATCATTGTTGTTTGTGGTAACTTTAGAAGCCTATCTTCTTAGGGTCTTACACAAGGTGACTGTGGAAGGGTAAGTCTTCACGGTACCTGGAATCGATGTTGGCCAGACTCACTCGGTCTCCTTGGAGGGTATACCCATGATTATGTGTGGGAGCTTGCACCAAGGTGTAAGTCCGTTAAGTAGGTAGTTGACATAAATTTTCCACCCTAGCCCAGCCCCTTCTTGTCTCGATGTCACGACGTTGGATTTCATCACCAACTAGTGACTTTGGAATAGGAAGTTCTTGTTTGCTTGGTTTTGATTCCTAGATTTTACTAGCGCATGTTGTTTGTTTCCATAAGTTTTCCATTGAGTTTCTTTTGTAATATATTTAGCTTCGCTGCTCACGTAGAATGCAAGGACTACCCACAAAATATCTGGGAGGTTCTCAACCCTTTCCTACCAACCCATTGGAGACTCTCCTCAATAGAGTGAGGTCCAAGACACTGCCACTCCACAAGTGGAAGGTTCTGATTCTCTAGAGTCTTTTTGAATTCCTTGCAGTTTCGAGAGACATATTCTTTGGGTAAATTCTTCTAGAGATATTATTTTTGAAACTTATGGAGTACCAACCAGACCATTCATAGGCCCTGAAGGTCAGGATCCTTTTTGGTCTACTCACATTTTGAGACGGGATATTTTCGGCACCGACACAAGTGCTGATATATTCGTGAAGTACGAGTTGCCTGAAACATATGATATAGAACATACTCTCATTACGATTTCCTATCTTTTCGGCGGTTCCAACATCTAGTCAACAAATCCCAACTCGACCATCCCCCTTCAGATGGCCCATTCTACAATGGTCCCAAATACTATGACTATTCCCACCAAGAATATGGTGGCTAGCCAAGCCCCCATTGGCATGCCGCTTTCACTTAGACTCACCCCAACACTTCCCCCTGGATATCATGCGTTGAATGCTTCTATTCTAGTTCCTAACGAAGTCCCATCTAGAAATCCTGGAGTCTCCACTCCTTCTAGGCATAATCTTGTTCCTGGTTTTATTTCGACACTTCCTCGGCCCCCTTCTAGAGGGTCTCTTCCATCCCCTATCAGAGGAATTGACCCTAGTGGCACCACCCAATATTTCACACCTAATTACCAGATTCCTGTTGGTGGACAATTTCACCCTGGAGGCCAAACGCAATCCCCTTTTGGAGGTCAAATCCTAATTGGGACGCAACCCCCACCTACCCCACCCTATGGATAGAACATACTTACAAACTTGGCCTATTATTGGAACTATCTTACCCAAAATAATCCTCAACTGACTGGGGGGCAACATCCTCAAGCTATCTCTTTCATACCCCCTAGTACAGGCCAACCATATCCAGGTCTGTCCAATCCCATTTGGGGTTCGAACACTCGACCCAATGTCCCTATTCAAGGGAACAACCCTAACCAGTACAACCCTATAGGTTACATGCCTCCACACCAACAACCGAATCTACCTGGATCTTTGCATTATATGCAAACTACTTATGGTCCTACTAGTATACCTATGGGACTTCCCCCCCAAAGTCACCAGTACCCCCACGTGAATAGATAGTTACCCTTCTTAGCCACCCTGGACCTCCCTCATCTGTCTAGAATTTTAAATGATCATATCGGTCACTCTCCTCAGTGGCCCGTAATACCGGCCAAACTACCATTTGACATTCCTAAGTTCGATGGTAAACTGGGAGAGGACCCGAACAATCATGTAATGACTTTCCACCTTTAGTGTTCATCCAACTCTTTGATGGATGACTCTATTCGATTACATCTTTTTCAGCGAACTCTCAAGGGTTTAGTCGTGAAGTGGTATATAGAATTACCATAAGGCTTCTTCACTGAATTTAACACCCTCACCATGGATTTCCTCACCCACTACCAGTTACCAATCCATTACGAAATGGAAATCGAGTTTTTTAATTCTTTCAAGAAAACCAAAGCCAAGCATATCTATGATCACATTCATGAGTGGAGACGGAGACGATGTCTAATCAAACTCGAGCTTCCCAATCATTTACTGGTAGAATGGTTCACAAAATCATTCATGAATGACATCGCTCATGACATCGCCATGGGTGGAGTTGTCACAGAAGAATAGGTGATCATTCGTGCTCAATACCTTGACCTCGTTTACTCATAAACGGATACTCTTTACGATTTACTCCATGATGCACCTTTTCCTTCTACTACCTCTACCTCAACTACTCATGTTGCTTCTCATGAAGCCGATGGTGTGATTAGCACTTTCCATGCTCAACCCCACTCAGCACATGCCTCCACCACCAACCCCAAGTCTATTTCTTCTAATGTTCAACATGATCTGTCTCCTACTCCTCCTGTCAGCAAGACTTCTGAGGTGAATGTTGTTCAATCTACCCCTACCAAAAAGAATAAATCCAAAAAAGAGAAGGGTAAGAATAAGGAGGATAAAAATAATCCTCAATCTGAGAAGACCAAAACACAACCTATTGACGATAAGGATAAGCACAAACCTCGATACCCTTGTCTTATCTGTGGTGATGATCACTACACTAAGGATTGTCCAAGATGGGCCGAGGTTACTAAGTTCCTTCAAGGGACCCCGAAATGACCTACACTGGCCATGTTGTCACAACCCTTCCCTTCTCAATAGCAGGCCCAGTTGTTCATTCATGACCAACCCTCCCCCTCCACTACTTCCTATGTACTAATGTGTAATGGTGATTCAAAGAAGAATGACATCACACTTACCACTCGAGCCAAAGATTATTTTTCCTCCAAGAAAAAAGTTGATGAAATACCACCTTCGTTGGTCCAACAATCTCCCTCAGCTCCACCTACCAACGGTCCTCTTCATCTCGAATGAACAAGCATAGATACAGTTCTTCTCCCTCCCCCAATGGGTGTTGTTCGAAATTCTGCTTTCAATCCTCATGAACATGCTACCCAAAACTACAGTATTGTAGAGGATCTGGCCCAAGCACCGTCTGTGATGTCAGCCCTCGAAGTCCTCCAGAGTTTTCCTACTCAACAAAAGGCACTGTTGAAAGCTATTGGTGGAGTCAATCCTACAGATACAAATTTAATAATTTTTGACTTGGAAGATCACATTCCAAGGCTGCCCCCACAGCTCGTGTTTCAAATACAAGTTGTTGTCACTGAAAAGAACATTTGTAAAATAGTTATTGACAAGGGTGCCTTGACATGTGTCATGTTTGTCACTTGTTGGAAAGCCATCGGCTCTCCTCTCTTAACTGAATTACACAACACGCTCAAAGCCTTTAATGGATCTGTCTTTAAACCTTACGGTGTCCTCCCCTTGTTTCCCATCACGTTAGAAGGCAAATCAATCAGTGTAGAAGTCAAGGTTTTTGATGCACCTCTCGATTACAACCTTTTACTTGGCCGCAGTAGGATTGATTCCATGCATGTAGTTGTGTCCACTCTTTTTCGTGTCATACATTTTCCACATCAGGGAAAGGTAGTAACAGTAGACCAACTGGCCTTCTTTAACTCCGATACACGTACCAACAATGTACCTTTCATTGCAAAGACCCCACTTGGACATACGAATGTCGGTGTGGGTCTACTAAAAGATTCCACTCTGATGGATACTTTTCCCATCCCACCACCCGATGTTCCACCTCCTTTGGTTGCCTCGATTAACATGATATCCACCTTCGTCTGTGAAACTCCCGTGTCTTCTGACTCATGGGTAGTACTTGCACCTAGTGATCATATTTTCTACGAAGACCAGATTTCCTTGAGTCTGGTTGAAACCACTTACCAAGCCATTCAATCGGCATCCCCCTCTACCCCCTCTCTTAGCGATTCATCTCCTAATCCTTTTCATGTGATTTTTCCCACAGATGAGATGATTATGTCGGTTATGTCTATAGAGGACACTCCTTGGGATGATGGACATCATAGTTCCATTCTCTTCCTGGAACAACACACCCTCGAGAGTTACCAATGGATTTCGACCTTGTTGACCATTGTCGTTATTACTTCAGTTCCTGACTCCACACACAATGTGTTATATGAAGGGAACTTAAGCAACATTTCACCCACCATCCCCCTCGACATCTCTATCAAAATTGGAGCTGTTGAAAATGTGCACATCAGAGATTCGTGTTCCACTGATGAAGTTTCCACGTATAAATCCATTTTTTCAAGAATTCTATGACGTCTTCGCCTGGAGATATGAAGATATGTCTGGTATTGACCCCGATATTGTTGTACATGAAATCAAGACATACCCAGGTGCTAAACCTGTTCGGCAAAGACTTCACCTGGTCCACCCTCGCAAAGCATCCACTATCAAGCTTGAAGTCAAAAAACTTCTTGAAGCTGGCTTTATTTATCCTGTGGATTTAACTGATTGGGTATCCAATCTCGTTCTAGTTAACAAGAAACAAGGTATGATCTGTGTCTATGTTGATTATAGGGATATCAACAAAGCTTTTCCTAGGACAACTTTTCCACCCCCTTTGTTGACCAAATCATCGACGATTGCGCTGGAAGTGAAATATTCTCTCTGATGGATGATTTCTCTGAATATAATCAGATCAACATCTTACCCATGGATCAACACAAAATCTATTTTATTTTTCCTTGGGGCACTTTTGCCTACCGAAAACTGCCCTTCAGTTTAAAGAACGTCGGTGCCACATTTCAACATGCTATGTCTCATGCTGTCCATGATATTAAGCACATTGTACAACCATATTTAGATGACCTACCAACACATTCCATCCATCGTAGTGATCATCCGACCCACCTCTGAGCCATTTTCCTTCATTGTCGGTTCTATCGTATACAATTAAACCCACACAAATGTGTTTTTTGTGTGGAGTCCAACCGATTCTTAGGCTTTATTGTGTCACGTCAAGGGATCAGGGTAGATCCTTTGAAGGTTGAGGCCATTCTCAATCTCCCTCCTCCTTCTTATCTTCGCCAGCTACAAATTTTACAAGGGAAGGCAAATTTTCTACTCTGTTTTATTCTGAGCTATGTTGAGTTAACGCTCAGATTTAATCGACTATTAAAGAAAGGATCTGAATTTTTATGGGAAACCACTACCAACAAAGCCTTTGACGCTTTGAAATTGACTTTAATGTGTACCCCACTACTTTTCCTGCTCGATTATAGTCGAGATTATTTCCTTTATCTCGCTACTTCAGATTCGACCATCGCCATAGTTCTCATCCAAGAGGACGATTTTCATGACGAACATGTTATTTATTATTTGAGTCGAAGTCTCATGACTATCGAAGCCAAGTATTTAGATGTTGAAAAAATGGCCTTGGCAGCTGTTTAAGTTGTCCAATGTTTCCAGCACTATATCCTTTTACGCAATACCACCGTGATTTCTGATTGCAACCCCATGCAGCACATTCTTACACGCCATTTGCTAGGGGGGAAATACTTCAAATGGATTGTGATACTCCAGGAGTTTGACTTAGATTTTGAACATGCTAAGTCCAAGAAATACTTGGTGTCTATTGAATTGATATGTGACCATCCCTTTCTGAGATGGAAAATGTAACAGAGGATTCATTACCAGATGAATCCCTTTTTCTGATCAGTTCTGATAACCTTTAGTATGGAGATATCAATATATATCTCCAGACTCAGACTTTCCAGCCTGATTTGTCTAGCACTGACTGTCGTCACATACATTACCAAGCCTGTCAGTATATCATCCTCAGTGATACTCTTTATCGTCATGGCATTGACTCCGTCTTTCGATGATGTCTCACTTATGATGAGGCTGAGAAAGATTTGAATGACTACCATTATGGAGCATGTGGCGGTCACATGTCTGGGTATTCTACTGCCCAAAAGATCTTGCGAGCTCAGTATTTTTATCCTTCTCTATTCAAAGATTGTATTATTGCCATCCAAAAATGCCATGCTTTCCAAACATACAATAGCAAAATAAGATATCACCCCACTCCCTTACATCTTGTAGTTTCTATTGGACCCTTCACTAAATGGGGCATCGATTTCATGACATGTAACCCTCACTCAGTTGTGGGGCATGGGTACATTATTATAGCCATAGATTATTTCACGAAATGGGCCGAGGCAATGCCTACATTCGAAAACATAGGTAAAACTGTGGCCCTATTCATCTTCAATCACATTATTACACGATTTGGAATTCCACAGGCTATCGTCACTGATCACGGTAGCCACTTTCAAAAATTTATGATGTATGAGCTTACGAAAAAGTTGGGTCTTCGACATGAAAAATCAACCCCCTACTATCCATAGGCCAATGGCCAAGTTGAAGCAATAAACAAAGTACTTATTACCATGCTTCAACGGATTATCAGAATTCACAAAATGAGTTGGCACACAATGTTGTTCTCAGCATTATGGGCCTATCAGACATCCGTGAAGTCATCCACGGGGATTACAGCTTTCCAGTTAGTGTATGGTTTAGAAGTTGTTCTACTGATTGAATGTGAAATTCCATCATTAAAACTAGCCGTCCAACTTCTCCCAAACACCTTTGTTGAGGAGGAATGTCTGTTGTATCTTACACAATTGGACGAAACCTGTCATGATGCCACCCTAGTTATTGAAACCCAAAAGAAACGCGTAAAATCCCAATATGACAAACATGTCAAGCCACGTGCGTTTTTTGAATGTGATCTAGTTCTCCTCTATGAACAAGATTGTGATTTGCTAGGAGCCAAAAAATTTGAGGCTATGTGGCGAGGCCCTTATATTGTTAAAAGAGTGTTAGAGAAGGAAGCCTATGAGTTAGTAGATTATGATGGCACTCCTTTGAGTGAACCCAGAAATGGGCTTTACTTGAAGAAGTACTACAGTTAGCCTATCTCTACATAAGCACTTGTATTTTTACTGTATCATATTCTTGTGTGTTACTTTAGTGTGTTTCTACTATTTGACTTTTACCCCTGACTACTTACCCTGCATTGTGTTTGGTCTCCATATGTCGATGTTTTCACTACCTTACATTGGCTTTGTTGATGGTGCTAGTCGTAGTACCTGGAACTTAGCTTATGTTTCTTGGGAAATTTATGCACCCTCAAATGAACTTATTTGTCTACAAGGTGTTTGTCTCGGTCGAGCGACCAATAATATCACATAGTATAGTGTGGTCATCGAATTATTGACTAGTGTTATTTCACTTGGGATTCGTCGCTTCATTATACGACTTGATTCACAGCTAGTAGTATTATAGTTAAACAATTTCTATACTATATGAAGCCCTACTTTATTACGGGTATATTTATGAATCTGCCTCTTGGAACGCCATTTCGATTATATTTAATATCAACACATTCCTAGATGTATAAATACATTAACTGATGCTCTAGCTAATTATGCATTAGATAGACATTTGAGACATTTGTAATTCCAATCATATTTCACATATTGTACAAAAAGCAGAGTAAACCGGTAAAAGCCTCATGTATATATATATATAACATTTACAAAAAGAGTTTTCATCCAAAGATCAAAATATCAAAATATAGAGCCTATGGCCCCTACAAAATGGCCTCATGGATGCCTCTCACGATAGCATACTACTGCTCTCGCTACTCTACGTAGTAACTGACTAAGAGAGTCGAATACGCCTACAGTATGGCATTGATAATGCCTCAGGATCTCCTCGATGGACATATAAGGGATGCCTGCCATCAAGACTTCTAGATTCTGCTCTATCGCATCATAATCCTTAGCATCCCATCCAGCTACTATGCATGCCTCTCCTTGCCTCTGAATAGGAGAAGACCCTGGGGGTCGATGTGTCCCTACATCTGCATGATCGAAAAAATTTTATTAGTCTTTCGATTGGAAACACAAAAACATTAAATATTTTAAAACTCATAAAAACATTGTAAAAACACAAATTCCTTTCTTACCTAGATCTCCCCACTGAGATCCCTCATGGAGAACCAAATCTGGATCACCCCAAAAGTCTATACTAGCATAAGCATAATCATCAATCATCAGGATTTATGGTCCCAACCAATTGAACAATGCATCATCATACTTCACAGTCCGGCCCACCACATGTCGTGTCATCATATCATACCATCTTTTCATTTGTGGGTCTCTCAGGGATGGTATTTCCCATTCCACCTGTAGGCGTAGGTGTGGAACTCTTTCTAGGAAGAAAGATACTAAAATAGACCCATAACCGAACTATTTGAGGTCCCCATTATTGCATTTCGTGAGTTGAGTTTTCATGCTACGTAATAGACTGTCACACCAATTGAATACTCGAGGGTCCAAGCATTCAATAGTATATTGAAAGTAACTTTGGAGTGCCATGTGTGGAAAATCACTCTGTGTCATCCATGCAACAGTAAACAGGATGGTCCTGAGGGTCAAATCTCTCATGCCTCAGATTGCTACTTTTCCTTTATGTCTTTCGGCATCAGGTTCACAATGCCGACGAATGTACTCACTCATGGGAAATCCACCACATCGACTGCCTGTCAAAGTCACACGTGCGCCACAACATGACAACCCTATCAGGAAATAAATATCCTCAATATCCAAAGAGAGGAGATGAACACCCATGTGGAACACTTGTTGTTCTGAATCCCACATATGAACCAGATATTCTAGTAATCTTCATTGGGCTCTCATGCCCTGAACTTTGAAGAATTTTAATAGACCACATTGTTGGAGGGAATTCATGGTCCTTGGATCATTTAAATCCATGATATCATCTTCTTCATGCTCACGCTCTCTCCATTCCAACATTTTTGCAAGAAAATACCTGCATGGGAAACAAAGAAGATCTTTAGCACACTTTTTTCAACATTTTTTGGGATTTTTGTTGAGTCAACATTCACTTTTCATTTTAGTTTTTCGGCCGCAACGATCAAACTTCAAGTACAGTGTAGAATTTACATGAGCATGCCTTAATGCACCTATAGAAATCGTTGGTTTCCATAGGGCCCATTATAGGCCACTTGCGGCGGCCCCAGTGCACGACTAGCAGTCCCAAATCATCAAAACATCTTGATTTTTCACCATCAAAAACAAAAATTAATCCGTTGAAAAGATTGAAGATGAGATGCTTACCTTTTTTATGCAATCCGTTCATTGAATGATCCCCTGTGGCCTCCGCAATCCGTCGCCGAAGTTGAGGTAAAAAACAAGGGTTTTTGGTAAGTTTTTGACCAAGTGAAAATAAAATGGTGAAAAAGACTTTTTGCTTCAATTTATTTCTTTTTTTATCATTTTTTCTAATATTTTGTTTTATATAAATACATTTTGGTCAAAAACCCATTAATTCTAAAGGTCTTGTAAGTGTTTTGTTCCTTGCAAAAAGAAATTTAGGACTTTGGACAACGAATTATGGACATTTTTGTGATTTATTCTATTTTTGTCACATGTACAACTACTTTTTAAGGTTTTTCAAAAAAAAAAACCTCGAGCACAGTCTTTGTTCATTCTCGGGCTCTAAAACCAATGAGAATGTAATCGAGTATACTTTTGTCATCTTTTCATACTCATCATGGTAACACAAAAATAATGAAACCTGTGGAGGATCCTTTAAGCTCTTTTCATGCTCCTTAAAAATGAAAATATTGCTGAGCAACCTTGTTCTTTTAATGCTCATAAAAGTATCTGAAGAAAACATTTGATGGGTGATAGTTTATCACTTTTTCGGTCCTGTCAAACTATTTTACGAGAAAGGAAATGAGAGAGTTCTTTTTTAAGTGTTTTTCCAGACTCTATAATCATGAAAAACCTTCGAGTTTTCTATCTTTGGACTCATTAAACACACATCAATAGACCCATACAGGACCAAACCACTCCTTCTTAGGGTTCGTTAAATATACTCTGAAGGACTCGTATGAAGGATGAGCTTAAATTAACAAGCATATGTTATCCTCTTCAATCTTGCATAAAAATAAAGAGGTACTTGCCAGAAATGGTGGGGGGGAATTTGGGAAAGGAATGTGTCTATGTATCTGTATTAATGGCAGTAAGCGTCGCTCTTGAACATGACACCCCTCTTCATCATTTGAGTTTGGGTTGGGTAATCTATTTGTCTCTTGTATGACCTTCTGCAAGTTTGTATCTTGGATCGTCTTTGAGTCAAATAAGGCCAAGATCATTGTTGTTTCATTCATATGTTCAGGAGAATTTCAACTGAAACCTTCTATCAAGTTGGCCATTTGCAATTGTCCATTCTTACCATGTTAGCCTTCCCTGTGTCAGTCCCAAGTCACATATGTATTTTTCTCTACCCTAAATCTGTTACTTATTTTGTGTCATTGATGGGGGATACAAAATCCCTCCTGTGACGAGTCTTTTCTTGTCGACTTCGGCTCATTATCCAAGAAAAATACTTAGAAATTATTTAGTACCTTAGAGCATGCATGCCTCAATGGCAGTTTTCTTCGCTTTCGACAGTGGATTCACATCATTGATCCCTATTTGAGAGATTCTGTCAAGTGTTCAACTTCAACTCATTTATTCACACTTGTTCGATTGTACTGGAGTACCTTGGGGGTCATTGACATCGTTGGTGATTTCCCTCGCACTTGTTAACAGTTTTCATCAATGATTGGTAATCAAGTAGTTTCTATTCACGTTTGACTTCAACATCTATAATCGCATGACTAGAATCGTACTAACGGACGATGGATTGAAGACCCTAGACTTCATAATTTTTTGGTCTAGGTTGCGATGGAATATTTGTGATTTGTTTTGACACATAGATCCACCTTGTATGTCTCGTGTCTATGTTCGTACTTGAGTTCTCAATGCATGGATCCACAGTGTATTCCTAGTGGCTATGAAAAATCTTGTTGACATGGATCCACGTTGTATAATTGGTGGCCATGACCTACATTTATGGTTTCAATCATTTACAGTCTGGACATGGGAATGCCTACCTCAAACATAATGGGATATTGTACAGATGCTTGATTGTTTGCAGGTTCCTTATTGGTGCGCCCCTAGTTCTCGACACGTACACACTTGTTTTACAAAGTATTTCAGCTATCTCGAGTTCCAGCCTCATACTTTGGGGGGCATTATATTACACATTATTTTGGTCACCCTGATGATGATTACATAAAAATGTGTTCAGGTTCCCAATATAATCTTTTTCCTGAGAAAATAAACCTCTTTCCACCCTTGCAAGATGAATTTTTGGAAGGCCTCCGCAGGTAGCTCCCTTTACACAGTGCAAAAATCCTTGATTTCCGCATGTTGCACTATAGCCAATCCATGAAATTTCTGTAGGCTGCTATATAGGCAGGTCACAGCGGCACTTTAAAACTAAAAGAGGAAAGAAGTTCTAGCAGCTTCTAGAAGTGGAATCTTCTAAAAAAATGAGGTGGCGTCCGTATGGTTACGATCCTACTAACTTCTCTAATTTGATGGGATCATCCTCATCTCTTTAACCACTTCAGCTTCTCCTATATAATGATAGGATTCTCATGGAAAATTTTAGAGGTACAAGCATAAAGAAGCATAGAGACTGAAGATAGAATAGATTGAAGTCTGTGTGAAGAATCCTATTTCAAGTGATGCTTGAGGTCTCCATTCATCCATCAAGTTTTTGAGAGAAATCTTCATGCAAATATTGGAGAAAATGTATGTGTCTGTCAGAACGAAGGGCCACTGAAAGGGAACTTGCGACATCAAGGTGATTCGGTTGTATCTTCTACCTTTCATTAATATAATACGGTGGCATGTCTCTTTCCCATAAAATGATTGATATTTTATTACATGACTCCTTGATCACATGTTTAGGTTGTCATTGAATTTCACTATTGTTGCTTTCACGTTAGTTGATTTGTGTTATTATAGATCTAATATCACAGGAGCATTGAAGCAAAGCAGGATCAACAAAGACATAAGGAAGCGATTCATAAGGTATGTTATCTATTCTTCCTTTGGTAATTAAATTCAATGATTGTAATCTAGGGAAAGCGTATTGTTTCGTCTTGTTTTTTTCTAGATCCAAGTGGATCTAGGGGGATTAGTTCATGTCCGCATATACCGATTTACCCATTAACCAAGAAGCTAAAGTAAGAATACCTTGATCGGTTCATCTTAATATACCATTTTGCAACACCCTCGATAAGAGTGAATTGAAAAAGGCATAACAGTATGGAGTCGTCTCGTAGTGAGTTTGAAAAACACCATAGGTGGAAAGTTGTCACGTGATCACCTGGGTCTTCACCAGGTTTTCCTTCAAATTTTGGAATATCCAAGGGAAACTTAGTCAGCATGGGGGGCCAATGTGGATCATGACAAATCAGGTCGTTAAGAAAACTTAACAAGTCTGGCAGATGTAGTGTTGCCAGAAATGGTAGTTTGGGTTGGGTACTATGTACAGGAAAAAGGGGGCTTGGAGTTTGAATGGCACCAGGTTTCCAAGAAAATTTGGGTTGTTGGCCAGGGTTCTGGTAGAAACCATGGCCTTGACCAACATAAGGAGACTGTGTTTGTTGGGATATCATTGGTTGATTCCCATAATTGGATGACATGGGTTGGGTGGGGATTTCTCCCTCCATTGTGTTCCAAAGATTCTAGAAGGGGATGCCCCCAGCCAATCCGAAGGCTATAGGTACTGAGCCTTGCCCGGGGTTCCATTGACCATGGAAGGGGTTGCCCCCGACCGACATCCCTTGCAAGGAAATTGATCCCTACCAAGGATTCCAAATTCCTTGTGAGGAGAAAACTCATGTACTTGCCCCCTGTGTAGGAATAGTACCCTACACAGGATTCTGTTTTCCAAAACCAGGGTTTCCCCCAGTCAAGACGGAAGTCAAAGAAAAATAATTATTACCAAATGCGTCAAACAAAGAGAACGACATGGATCCCATCGATGTAGTGTAAGGCAAAGTTCCTAAACTTTCTGCTCCAAACAAGTTGTAGTTAGTATTCGACTCTATGGGTTGCTGGAAAGCACCACCAAGTGAGGGGGATGGAGGAGGTATATGACCCCCACCGTAAGAGATAGAATTGAAGGGGACTAACATGCCCCCAGTAGACCCTTTCATGGGAGAGTTTGAGCTCCCTTCCCACAGACCCATGGTCTGTAAGGTGGAGTAGGTAAGGACTGAGTTCGAATCAAAGTCAAGCATCCCATATGAAAATGGAGGTCTCGTCGTACTCTACGTAAACGAAGTAGTGGTCATCGTTGATGATGGTATTGGACCACTACCTGAGGTAGAGGGGGTCGAGACCACTGTGGTTCAGACTAGCGAAGGTGGGTTAGGAGGCAACATACCCCCTATGGTAGTAGTTGAAACAGGAGTATGAGGACTCACGGACGAAGTAGCAGCATTTTCTTCCATATCTTCTTGTAAGACTATAAGATGCTCGTAAGATGTCACCCTTGGAGGGATAACTTGTACCAATATTGACATTAACAAGTTAGTGATTGGAGGTTTGGCTCGGCCGAGAGCTTCAAATCCAAGGTAAAAAATAGTAGGTTCCTCCGAATTCGAGTAATATCCTCTTGGAGCAGGCTCAAGCATATTTTCTTGCAGCCCGGTCGCTTCAAATGAACCTTGTTGGTCAACTCTTCATCATAACAGTGGTGGTGGTGGCTCTAATGAAACTGGCAGCAGCCTGTGAAGCCTTCGCGACCAGCGGAGCTCTTGATCTTCAACTTTGTGAAAATATCAAAGACATAGTAAGGCTTTAAATAGTGTTTTAAACCAAGCACACACTAGAAAAATTCCTATAAGATAAACCAAGCAAACCACTATCTAGTTGGAAGAACAGTTATGCCAGCCAACACTAGAGAAACTTACTGGTGCAAGTGCAACCCGAACATGGAAGCACCCTCTGGGTATACTCTGAAAAGTGTGACACAATGTCTACCTTAGGTACCGCAGTATACCCCCATAGTCACCTATGTATGTCCTTAGAATACAGGCAACTAAGTTGCCAACTCGCAAACAGTCACCAGGCGGCTACAATTGACAGTCGGGTGGACCGTAATGAGCAGGATAACAAGTTTGAAACCTATTGAGGGTGTCAAAATAAAGTGGTATGGAAGACAACAAAGGATATCAAATGGATTCGAGGTCCACGAAGCTTCGTAGGAAAATGTGAGCGATAGTATCTCATGACAAATCCTCAATATGTGTTCCCCACTACATTTAGTCCACCTTTGGAGGGGTTATCTTCATTTCCTTTCCTCAAATCACCTTGTGTTTAGCCCCTATGTTAGAGGCGATTCCCAGATAACTTTCACGTAACTTTAATTTAACACTCCCTAGCTCTGACTCCGATGTTTGTTTAACAGCCTTGAAGAGTTTCCTCTCCAACCTAATTCAAGGCCCTAACCCTAAACTAGTTGGTTGAACCTACAAACATAAAAGTCTAATTAATTTTAGATTTAGCATTCATTTTAACGGATTTTTTAACTCAAAGGATATGGTGGTGAAACTAGTGATGTTATGAGAGACAAAAAGAGGAGAAAAAGATGAAAATCTGAAAGAAAAATTACTTCTAATCAAAAGTAAATATTTACAACTAACTCTTTGTAACCAACTTTTTCTGTAACTAACTTTTTTTAAGATCTTTAAAAAGAAGACCTAAAACAAAATTTTGCTTGACTACAAGCTACTTAAGTTTCAAGAAATCAGTAAAGAACTTAAAAAATGAACTCGTTTTCCTATTCTAGTAAAATAACTAACTCCAACTACTTTACCAAACTGAAAATGAAAAATCTTTTCTTTTTTTGAAAAATGCTTCAAACAGGAAAAACTTGAAATAAATCTTTTTTTCTCTTTTTTCAAAGAAAATGAAAGGGGTAAAAAGAACAACCAGACAAGACTAAAACAAACCTTTGGCCCACTACGGATCGCAAGGAATCACTAAAGACACCAAACAAACTGATCAAAAATTCAAAGACTCACTTAAAACCCTTTCAGAAGTAAACACAAGAAAGATAAGTAAACTGAATTCTAACCCAAGCTATGGTTGTAAAAACAGAGACTCTGAACTCTGTCACGAAACCCTGAGAAGTATAAACCTCAATCAGGAAAGAGGTTAGCTTCCTCTTTTTCAAAAACAATTTCTTGAAATAGGTACGCTATTGATGCTTCAACAGCTTGCGTATGTATGCAAGTTGTTAACTGCATAGGGCACGTATGTATTTGAGCTAACCCAAAGTAGGGTGTGTACACCTATGTACTTCCTCAAAAAAGAAAGAAAACAGACATACTTATAGGGTAGGGAGAACTAGTATGGCACCTGAAGGTGACCAGAATCCATTAAAAGACTTAGAAGACTCAACAGAAACTCAAAAGGTAGAAAAACCAATCAGACACCCAAAATCCCCTAAAACCCTAGAGGCTTCCCCAGTATGGTCACCAGTTTTGCTAGCGGGAAAACCCCCCCTATGACTACACCAGGGTTCAGAATGTAGGAAGATCAATTAACCGTCTAAAAATCAACTACTTCTCTAACTACCCCAAACATACCAAAACTCATACAAGAAAATCAAACATGAGAGGAATCGGGTAACCATACCTCTACTCTACGCCCGGTGATGATCCCCTTGCACTTGAAATAGTTTTTACTGCACACCTCCTCCCAGGGTTGGCCTGCATTCAAATATTGACAAAAAATAAACAAAAATCATGATATTCCATGTACAAATTAGGTTTATATGTTAGAATGTCAAAACATAAACCATTAAAATCATTCAATACACCATGATTTGGGACAAGAAAAGTAATTCTTTTATTAATAACTCAATGATTATACTTTTACAACCAAATCCAGCTACTGCTCCACGAACCTGGTTCAGGATCCTTTTCACCAAGATCCAAGTGCACCTTTGTATGGCTTCTCCTCTCAACCTTATGATTTCTTCTTGGGGAGTGAATGGGTTCTGATGGAGGAAGAAGGGCTAATTGGGGAATGTTGAGGAAATTCTCACAAAAGGGTTGCAATTACTTGGGCAAGGAGGGGATGTGAAATGGACAAAGTTTCATTGTTCTTATGTCTAGATGTAGAATGAGACCCCAATACCTCCTTTTATATGACAAAAGGATGGTTATTCAGTTGGATGATGGGCTATAGGTGGTGGATTAGTTGGGAAACTAACCAATATCTCGTAATATCAATGAATTCCTTGAAACTTTTTATTTTTTTAACTTTTGCAAGTATACGCGGGATGTAATTGTGTAGCATGTGTATGTACGCGTGATGTATTAGTGCAGCAAGTGTATGTACATGGGTCGTATTGGTGCAAGGCATGTACATCTTCAAAAAATAGGTTATTTAGAAGAGAAACTCAATAGTGCTTTGGAAAAAAAATGCAAGTAAGAGGGCCAAAGGTCAGGTATGTATGCATAGATCAATTTAGGATTATAACAATTACAGTTCAGGGGGGGCTCCTTTATTGGTTAATTCCACTTATTTAGATTGGGTCGACAACCCTGATGATCGTAAGTCTACTGCAAGTTATGTTTTCAGCCTTGGATCAGGACCTGTCACTTGGGCCTGTAAGAAACAATAAGCTATTGGACTTTATTCAGCAGAATCGGAGTAATGAGCAGTGGTAAATGCAAGTCAAGAAGCCTTATGGCTTCGACAATTTCTTTCAGATTTTGTGTTCCAGCAACAACATCCTACCAACCTTTGGTGCAACAATAGAGTGCCATCAAGCTTGCCAAAGACCTAGTTCAACATCAGTGAAACAAACACATCAAGCTACACATGCACTTCATCAGAAATCTCATTCATGATCAAGTTATTGAAGTTCTCTTTTTCCCTACAGAAGATCAAGTTGTAGACATTTTCACAAAGTCTCTTACAGAAGCGATTTTTTCCAAACTTTGATCTATGTTAGGAGCTCAGGAAGTTTTCATCAAGGGGGGATAGTCTCTAATGCCTCCTTCCTTCTCCTATTGTGTCACTATTGTAAATCCTTCAATCCTATCCCAAGTTGTTCTTAAGGGTGGATGTTAGTATATTTAGACACTTAAGAGTTAGTTAAGATCTACTTGGTATAATGTGTTGTTAGGTAAAAGTGTGTTTATTTAGTATGCATTAGTATGCATTTGTAGTTAGGAAATATGATGGTCACGATATGTTCCCGACATAGATTCATTTGACGGTTCATATTCTCCTCGATCTTAACAACCATTGATCTATGGATTGACACTAGATCGATCCATGATCTCTATTTAAAGAGCATGGAGGGTCATTTGTCAATGATCGATTGTGAGAAACTCTCTTGTAAGATATCTATGTAATGTTTTTCCTTTGCATTAATAAACTGTTCCAAGTGGTCGCATTGGTTGGGGTCATGGATGTTTCCCCGTAGGGGTTTTACCATGTCAAAACATCGATGTGTTGATCTTTGATCTGGTTGTGTGAGTGGTTACTGAATGTGTTTGTCCTCTATTGGAATACATGTGTTTTTGAACATACAAGGGATGTGTTGCGATGAAGAATAGGATGGGGTGAATATGAAGAACATGCAAAACATATATTTCCAATGACACAAATAGAATTGTTCAACAAGTTTTAAAAAAAGAACAAAGAAGTTAAAATGTCCATCAATACATCTGTGCAACAAAAACCATGGTTTTTTAGACCCATCATTATTCATGACACTTGGTTTTGTCGTTATCATGTGGAATTTGAGTTATATTACGACATTTTTCTTGATTTTGGTAAAACTTTTTGGGAAACTTCACCTCCTTCCACAATCCATGGTTTTATATTCCAAATTCGACGTGAAAGAGAAGGTGGTGAATCATTTTACCCAAAAAAATGTGTTGGTGGAAAAAAATGTTGGTTGTGGAGCCTAATTATCTTCCTGATTCAGAGGTCTTTTACCTTCAGTCGTGTGTATACCCCATGAAGTATTTACACCCCAAAAGTATGTACACTCTTCCATGCGGGGGAGTGCAAAGGGGGGGTACCCCCTCTACAGGGTCTGGGGGGGCTATCCCCCCAGCTGGGGGGTTTGGGGCAAGTGGGCCCCATATGGGGGTTTGGGGGCGAAGCCCCCGAAGGAAAAATTGCCTTGTAAAAGTATATTGTAATTTCATTGTAAATTTGGACCGTTCATTATAAGGTCGCATATCTAACGATAGAAATTATGTTAGGGTTTTTTCTCTAGAAGGAAACCCTCTTTTATGAGAGAAATGTATTGCAGCTATGGTTGATGGCGAATATTGTATTCTGAGAGAGGAGACTGTGAGAGAAAGAATAGGAAGTTACAACAGGTTTTGTTGTAGGTTTTATCCCTTCATTTGCTGGATAATAATAAAGGAAGGACCTGGCAATTTCTTTAGTGGACGTAGCCCACACTGGGTGAACCACATAAATTTGTGTCTCTCTTGTATTGTGTATCTTCTGTGTTTTGTTTCTACATTTGTTTTATTTTATTTCTCTGCGATCCTGTTTTTCTAACAAAAAATGTGATCGTTGTGGAAATATAATTTGATTTCACTCCAAGTATCCTATTGATATGAATGATCAAACTTTGTCTGATATAAACAGTCAATTGGAAGAGATATGAATATATTATTGAAACTACTACAAGTTCTTCAAATGTTGTTTCCAAAAGGATTGATTTGAAAGTGGATAAAATCTGTGTGATAGATTTTTTGAAGAAGTGTGAGAAAGAAATTTATAAATACACCAAGCATTCAGATAGAGCTCAATGGAAAGACCTACAATTCCACCAGGGATGATTTTATGTGTAGTTGATTTTGCAGAGAATTACACATTCGCTGCAGAAAAGGAAATACAAAGTGAATATTATCATTCTTATCAAGTCTCTATATTTGTCCATGTTCTATATAGACATGCTCAACAAAGTGTTGATAACATAGAAATCATCGATGACAATCGACATGTTATTTGATGCAGACCCCCTACCTCACCCTTCGGCAGGGCCCACGACCTCCCGCTCACTGGATCATTCCTTCCTGCTGAGCCGAAATAGCTCTCTAGTTCCTATTGGAACCCTTCGAATAGATCCACAAGTCCCTTTTTCCCTGACACAAGCTTTGAGAAGCCCTGCGTGCACGCCACCTTTTCGTCACCCTTCTCCTTTCTGAGCCAACAAATACCTCTGTGTTGACTCATTTTCTCTCTCATGATATTAGGATGTGACCCAAGGATCTAGATTACGTGCCTTTTGCATTTTGGAAGTTCGGGACTTAATGCAACTGGTGTTAGTGAAAAATTTTTGACAGAGCTAAATTTAGTTGTCTGTCGCTATAATTGGCAGTTTGGTTCTTTTGGCAGGACTATCGTCGAATTTGACGAATTAAGCACTTTTTGTTTTATTAGCACCCAACGGAAATGTTTTTACACATGATGCTAAACTCCTTATAACCACACGATATGACCGTAAACTCAACGGAAAACACTTTGAAACCTTTTCATACTTACCTTCACATCTTCGCTTCCATACACGGATGGACACGTGGCCTCAACGAAAATCACAAAACACATTGAAATTTGAACCATCCACCTTCCGCTGTGATCTGGGCCGTCTATTCTTTGTTACTGGACTCCACTTAGATCTCAATCGTCCATCTCCTGGATAGTTGACACCATCGATCCTTGATCTCCTCGAGTTCTACTCTGCTTTCCACCATAAACCCTGATACATACAGAGTGAAAATATCAATTCATTTCAGTATTGTTTCGATTCCAAGGGTCTTTAAACAATATTGACAGATCGTATATATATTCCAACAATTCATACGCAGATGAAGAGGATTCCTCACATATAAGAGTGTTGCATAATAGATGGAATCTTTTATTAATGAATTCTCTCTTCTTTTTTTCTCTGCAACAATCCTGTGCATTCTCTCTCTCGTGCCCTCTCATCCTTTTTAAAAATCGACTTAGTTTGCTTAAATACAATTCAAACTTAGGTTTTCAGATCCACAAAGTCTGGATCGAATCTACTTAGATCCTACAGTTTCTGCTTGTAATCCTAACTTCTCCTACAGCTATTACATTGTTAGGATTCGAGATCCTTTGACCATTTATTCAATTTGAACTAAATACAACAAAATAAATTTAAGAGCACCCACTTTCTTTAGTAAAATTTGGTTTTGACTCTCAACAGCCATAGATCTTCTAGAACTGTGAGCTTATGCTCCTGCATCAGGACTCCTACATGCTAGCTCTCCCCGGCTCCCTATCTTTCAAAATGCCGAAAGCTGAAAAGGGCCTAATGGTTCCTCCTTTAAGAGTTCTCCACATGACCCTGTCCTATGGCCTAGGGATACTCCTCTAAGTGCTTCAGCTTTTGCGATTCGGGGAATCACAATGCAATGCTCCTCCTTTCCCTTTTAAATCCTCGAAACCCAGAGACCCGATACCTCTCGGATCTACGGTCCAGATTTGTCACTTGATCAATGGCCCAGATCAAATCCTGACGATCTCCTTTTTGATAATTTTGCGAAGTATTCACCTCCTAACTCTCGGTGACCAAACTCCTGGTGACCTCCAGATCTTTTCCATGCGTCCTCCAAAATGGACGGTTTTTGCGAAATCCCCTTTCACGATTTTGGCACGGTCTTCTCCTTCATTTCCTCGGTGTCAAAACTCTAACCAACAGCCACATATCCCCTCTTATGGATGGCTATAACTCTTAATCATGATCAACGATCATGATATTTTTAGGATGATCAACGGTCATGATCAAATCCTGGCATTCTTCCTTTCAGCAATTTGGGAGAGTCTTCACTCTCATCTCCCAGCAAACAAATCCTCAGTGGCTTATGGATCTTCACCGCGCATTGCTCCCGATCCAACGGTCGAAATGATTTTGGGATTTTTTCGATCATGAATCCTTGTTTCTCACCATGTTATTGGATAAATCTGTAGGTGCGGACACTAACCGATCTCCCTAGATCCACCTAGATCTAGAACAAAACAAGACATAACATGACTCTTTCCCTAGATTTTGACCATTGAATTAAATAGGAGGCAAAATCATATGACATACCTTATTATCACTTCCTATAGTATTTGTTGCTCCTTCTTCACTCCAGTGCTCTCGTGTAGTCAATATCAAGACAACACAAACCAACTAAAGTGAAGAAAGCACAATCTATTCAACAATCAATCTATGTATATGATCAAGGAATTATACAATAAAGTGGAAATAGATTTATGGGAAAGGGACATATTACTGTATCATATTAATGGAAAGTAAATATTACAACCTAAGCCTTGATGTTTCAAACTTCCTTTCGATGGTCCTTGGCTCCGACACACACACTTGCTCACTTGCATGAAGAAGATCAACTCCTTTGGATGAACATGTTGGAGTCTCTAAGTTGTTGTAGCATAAGTCCTTCATATAATTCTTTCACTAATTCTCCAATGAATCTTTCTTCTTAGCTTGCTTAACCTTTTCCATGAGAATTCCCTCAATATATAGGAAAGAATGAATTAGTTACTTGGATAAGAATGATCCCAAAATATCAGGGAATCTAGTACTAGGATAACCATCTGAATGCCATCTCATCCTTCTAGAAGATTCCCTTCTAGAAGCATCGTGAATTCATCTTTTTCTTTGATTTAGGAAGAGTTTTCACCCTATTGGTTCAACACAGTGCGAACTTCTCGCACCCTGGCTTAAGGAAGCCTGCGAGAATCATGCATTCTCGCAGGCAAATATACTAGCAGTCTGCGAACAGTCTCCAAAAATGAGTTTTGTGGAAGAGATGAAAATATTTTTTTCTCAGGAGAAATTTCTTATGAAAAGCCTGAGTACACCATCATTACTACATCATCATGATGACCAAAATCATGGGTAATAGAATGCCCCCCAAAGTATGTAGTTGGAACCAGTGACAACCGATAGACTTTGTAAGCTGCATGTGTGTGTCGGGAACCAGGAGCACACCTATTCGGAAACCTGCGAACAACCAAACACCTGTAGAATATCATATATAACCATTCTAAGGTAGGCATTCCCATACTCAGATCATAGACTAATGACATTATAGACATGGGT